>CAKKTI010000614.1:0-12052 GCA_920105805.1 Condylostoma magnum
TACATGAATTTATTTGTTGGGGATTTTGACCTTCCTAATCTGTTAATAACCCTAGTCATATTTAAGGATAAGGAGTGTAACATATCTTCTAGTACAATAGCACACTCCGTATAAGTTTACTTCTCTTGTTAAGGTTGTTAGGCAATTATTAGCTTTAAGTTAGGTGAGATTCCAGCATTGGTTTAAATTCTAGGCGCTGATAATGACTTCATCATTGGTTTTGGAGTAAGCATTGCCTTCTAATTTGACCTCAAGTGTATAGGAGGAAGCTTTAACTGCTTCCTTTACTTAGGTATACCCTTTGCCTAAAAACATGTTTTAAAATCAGCTTAAGGCTCTAATAAATGTGTCTGAAAGCAATTAAAAACAATTTCATCAATAATTTCAAGACTTATTTTGATTGATTCAGGAATTACAATTACATCAGGAATATGGTATTATACTTCTAGATCTTGTAGCTCTTGTCTCATATAACCTTTGGGAAGCTCTATATCACTGTCTATAGCTAATTGTTTATTTAAGGATCTAATTACATCCTTGTCTCCATTCCCAGGATCAACTTCATCAAAAATTTCAGTAGATTTTCCTTTCTTTGCAAAATTCTCCCGAAACTTAAAGACTAATTCTTTAATAGGAACAGCTGATGACATATGTGACAAATCCTTAGGAAAGTGATTAAATATCTCATATGCAATTTAACAAAACACTCCTTTAAACCCTTAAAAATCAACCATTCTTAGATCCTTTTGTTTAAGTATTTAACTAGTAAATGTAGTCAAAATTTCTCCTATAGACTACTTTTTTATCAATTTTGGTACAATTTCATGGTCTGATAGCATTTTTACTAATTCTGCCTCCATAAGAAACTGTTTTCTTTCATTCATTCAATCAAAGTCATCCATGTAGGCCTTCTTTCTGCCGAATCCTGTCCCTGTATATTGAAAGAATAACACGTGAAATACCCGTTAGTATCTTGTTATTATTATATCAACCTGATTCTACTCCTTTTAGTCTAAAACTCTCGGCACAAAGGGATTAGAATCTGAGAATTTCAGCTGTTTTTAAGTCAATGATTTCGTTTGCCTAGTAGTTTGTACTATTCTAGCCTTACTACCCGGAATCTTTAGCCTTCTATCCAACAACTCGGCAGCTTCAAAGGCTTTTTAGTCTATCATTTGCCTCCTTTGCTTAAACTTGTCTATTTACTCCTTGGCTCTCAGTAAAAACTATTCACTTATGGCTTTCTTTTGCCTATTGATTTTTTTCTTTTTGTACTTCTAAACTGCTAAAGGATTATAGTTGTACTCTTCTAGCTGTAAGTTCATAGGTGTTTCTTCTTCTATTACCTCAGGCTACTATTCAATTTCTCTTGGCTGTAATTCTGTGTGATACTCTTCCATTATTTCATCCGGATTTCCTAGTAGCTCTAGAATATTTATTATGCATGGAATGTCTTTACTATACAAGTCATAATAAGCTAGATTTGTTTGTATTAATTAAACTTTGATTTTCCCGTTGAGTTATTCATCTTATTTCATTATTATCCAAGAAATGAAATCTAGCATTAGATCTCTTTATTATAACTCGATTTATTCCTTTTAATCAATTTGCTATTAGCAGTGAGAAATTATATTCATGGCATATTAACAAAACATAAATAGGAATTCTTACATAGCTTCAAATTCGAAGAATCTGTCGGATATGGTAAAAAGGGCATTTTGTATACCTTTTGAGTATGTTAGTTCATTTATGTAAATTTTTACCAGTAAATCGACGATTATTATTCCTTCGGAGATACTTAGACGCTTATGCTACACTATTTAGTCTAAAAATTAGATATCATATACCTAGAATTCATAAATTCCTTATTAGTATTGCTTTATAAGAGGCTCTACAATATTCTGTAAAGGCATATTACCCTATTCGTTAATTGTAATAGAAAAATTATATATAAGAATTTCTCTTACTTCAATATTATCAGCATTTTCTAATAGCAAAAATGTTAGTATCTTATATACAATCAAAGCAATTGTATTCTAATTTTCAGTTAAGCACTGGAATAACTGAAAAAGTAGTATTACTGCAGTGCATTTATTAATAACATAGTCTTCTCTTGACTCTTACTTTAACAGCATAACTAAGTCGTTGATATCCGCATCTTTATTGAGCAAAATGTCATAATAATTTACGACTAAAATAACAGCAAGGCTTAAAGATCCAATTCTAGTTTAAGATCTAGGCTATTCAGTAGCATCCTATAGCAAAATATCAAGTCAATATTTAACAACTTTCCCTAATTCCTATGAGTGATTATTACCTATAAAGCTTACTAATTATCCAATGAAATTCATGTATTCATTAATATCATCAAATCTGTTATAAAGAACTTTTCTGAAATAATTTTCCAAACTATCCTATGCAATCTCCATTATCATATCAACTACAGGCTAGTACAGCTTAGATCTTTTAAGTGATTCAATTATCAAATCAACATTTTTCTTCTAAGACAGCCAGTTATATACTGATTATCTCATTTCTTGCATTTCAATAGTCAACTTAGTAATAGTCCTGCAGCTCCATTGCACTATGTCAATATTTCTCGACAATAATCCAGCTTTCAACGACTATAGAATCATTGTCAATCCTTCAGGCTCCTTTTATATCAGTTAGCACAGGTGCTGCATATCATGATATATGTTTTAATATCAATAAATAACTGGCTCAAAGTTTCCCTTTAATCCTTTAACAATCACATGTCCTAGATACTTTTGACCTTAAGTTAAAAGCTCACTGCTTTGCTGTGATGTAAGATCAAAGGAAACATTGCATACCAAAATCAGAAAATCAAGGCAGGATTCTGAATCTGTTATTTCATTTTAGGATTGCACCATTTCTAGTGGTTATTAAGGGATCGGGTCTTTATATATAGAGTAAAGAGCTTATATCAAATTGCAAATTTCTTACTAATCGTCAGCAATTATTAAACTTTTCTAATCTTAGTCTAACTCTACTTACAATTGCAGTAAAACAGGTAAAATAAGGTTCCAGTTGGCTATTTTATCTCTTGGTTTGTTTGATTATAACAAATTGTCCAATGAACTTAAATCAATGCCAATTTTCTGATTAAAATTTACATTTTCTTAGACTATATAGTAAATAATTTCCCCGATATTAATTCCATTGCTGAACTATTTGTATCAGGACTTGTCAAGTTGCTAGTATTCATTTAATTACAATACACCCATAGAGTGTAACCAATTTATCGTATCCTCCTAAATTTCCATTTTAATATATACCTAAAATATGATAATGTTATAAATTCAACTGTGCAAAGCTAACAAATTTTCCCATATTTAGTAAGAAATATACACAAAATATAATTTTAAATGTCAAATTTTGAAAAGACACATATGACATCCACATCTTGCAGCTTTAACTCTGTAGATAGTTATAGAGGGGCATTATCAAACAGAGAAAACTTATATAATTGTGATAATAGTGACAAAAACTCATAAGAAAGAATAATTTAAAAGTTGGTACGAGAGAATAGATACTTGACTAATAAAATTAGTATGCTTGAAAGTGCCAGAGACAGAATAAACGTAGAGCACTCAATACTAGTAAACAGAATACAACAAGAAAATAAGTAATAAATAAAATCATTACGGTAAATAATCACTGAAAAGACTCAGGAGGTAGAGGAATACTTTATTCTTTATAAAGAAATTCAATTAGAAAACTAAAAACTAATAAAGCAACTAAGAGCCAAAACTGTCCCCTAAATCCAACCTTTTTTCAAAAACGACACAAAACTACAGTAAATCCCTAAAATAGCAAGTGATAATTTCTTCCTATCTTAGCAAGCCCTCCTACAAGAGCCCATAACCCAAATATCCTCAGACGACGACAGCATTACCCTTTTATCCCTTCCCCTCGACACACTTTCCTGAAAAATAGACGAGCTGCAATCCCAACTGCTCTAGAAAACCTAAGAAATCCAAAAACACAAGAACTTCATATCGCAATTACAATCCCAACTCCAATCCCTGCACAATAATGTAAGTAACTTTTCACCCTAAACTAAAGATCACCCTCATCCTCGACAAATTGTTTCCACATCCACCTAGTCTCATCTACCAAATCCTCTTCCGCGGAGTGCTCTTAGCTGGTAGGATATCTATTCTTCTCATGAGTAACCAGTCTTCTCCCCAACGACCTAGTGAAGTTTTCCTCAGGCTGCCAAATGGGATACCTTGTCCTCGGGTCATTCCTCAAGCCTACTACTTTCCTCAAACACGCCTTGTAAATAAACCTCTCTTCCTCGCATTCCCACAATTTCTCCTTTACTCCTTCAGGGATCGGCTTATCCCACTTATACGCCTGGGCGTTCATCGGGCCCTTGAACACAGTATCGTCATTCATTAAATCTGGACGCAATCTACCGTCACTTAGCATTTTAGGCCACATTGTAGGCCAGTTAGGATGCACAACTTCCATTTGCCTTGGAACCGCGTCAATTATACAGTCTTCGTATTAAAGCATGTAATCCATGCAGGGAGTTGTGTCGTGGACTGGGGCTACTGATATAGGAATACTCCAGGAGTAGAGACTTGACATTTTTTTATATAAAAGTTTCTAGCTAGATTAACCCGTGATTGAAGATCTATAGAACTCTATTGCACTTATTATTCGTTGTTGGGGGATTTCTGGGATTTAAAGGTCAGATAGGATTTACCTACTGTAGCTTATAAACTAATCAAGTTGTTAGTTTGATATTTCCATGCCCAGGTGCACTTGTTACATGTATTCGATATTTTGGTAGTTAGGAAGTGTTAGTATCTTCATGAAAAATTTCAACTGGTTTTGCTTTATTTTTTAGGTGTTGTAGCCGTCGAATTGGGATATGAGAAGGGGGTCAGAAGTGAGTTTACTGTATAGAACTTCAAAGAACTTTTCAAGGTTTTCAGGTCCACCCATTTGTTATAGGAGAGTTTCGCCTGATGAGGGAATAATTGCCTTTATTTCTTGCAATGCCTCGATTACTTTTTGTATATTGGATTTAGAGATTTCTTGGTCTTGTAAAATTTGTTCAAGGCTAGAACAAATACTATTGAAGTGTTAATCTGATATAGGAGAGGATTAGAATATCTGTTATATTGGTCTTCCTTAGTAAATTTAAGTAGGATCCAATTTTTAAGCTATTGTCATTGCAAGAGAAGCTTTAATCTCCTCAATGTCAACCTCAGAATACAACTATTGGTTTTCTTGGGTTTGTAATAATATTATGTATAAATTTTCGATATGCTGCTTCAAAGCAGTAGCTCCTCCTATCTACTCTAAAACTGACTTTTATTATATAGAAAATTTTCACTGCATAACTGTCTAATCTAATCCTCCTACAGTTACAATATAATCATCGGTTCATATAACTGTTGTTAAACTTTAGGAATGTGCTCTATATTGCAAACTTTTAGCACCTTCTCCATTAGGAAACCTGAAAATATCTAAAGTTCCCCAATCATTACCAACTGCAACCATATTTCGGTTAGGAGATGCAAAAACACCATTGACAAAAGAGAGATCAGTTATGCCTGGGTACTGCACTCCAATAACTGGCCATCCGAATTTACAGGTTCAAGTTGTCCACTTCTCATCCCTCAATACAGCTCCTCCCTCCGGCATTATTTCCAGTGTTTCAATATTCCAGAATATAATCTCATGTTCTCCACTTGTACTCTAAACATAATTTCCACATAGGGACCAGTCTAAAGCTGATATAAAACTAGTATGACCCTAGAGAACTTGGATCAGAGAGTAAGAGTTCTAGCAATTATATAAGTAAATCATTGAATCATGAGAACCCACAATAAGTTTTTCGCCTTTGGGGTGGTATTAAAGACATTCACTTCATTTGCTAGAGTCTGTAAGTAGAAATAAAGTCTCTTATAAACTAGTTAGGCTTTTTATGCATATATGACCGTTGTTTTTGGCTACTGCAAGATGCCCTAAAAGTGAGTTAACAGACAAGGCTCTTGACTACTAATTGTCTGTAGTCATTGCTACATTAGAACCTCCAGGACTATTCATATCTTATCCTTATTCTAAATCAATAGTAGCTTTTTCTATGCACTTCTTTTACTGTAAATCTCATACTCTTATGGTGTTATCGTCTCCAGAAGTATAAATAATTGAAGGATTTTCTTAGGAGAAAGCCAATCCTCAGACTTCTCCGTCAAAATGGCTTTCAATTAAGGTTTTAGGTTACTTAATATATATATCCCACTGAGATACAGAGCCATTTCTTCCTCCTACTAGTATATTTTACTCGTATATATCAATACTTCTAGGACATGTTCCCACTTACAAGCTTTGCTTCACTTTAAGCTAAAAATCTAGAATATATACACAATCATCATTGCCTCCGGATAAAATATCTTTATTGACAACTGTTAAAGAATGAACAGCCTCATTATTCTAATGAACCTTTACAGCTTTTTGTAGTATTGAATTTTTTCACAGATAAAGCTATCCATTAGTTCCTCCAGTCACACAGTTTTAATCAGGAAGTCAATTAACGCATGTCATGTTACAAATTTTTCCCTTGCTCCCAAATTTTCCTTAAGTTTTTGTCAAATTTTTGCTTTAAAAGTCCCAGAAAAATACATGTCCTACGCCAACAGTACTAAACTTATAAGTTGATTAGCTTCAGTCAACGTCTAATAATTTGGAGGTCTCAGTTTAAAACTCAGCTATTTTTTACACCTACTCCCAATCCCATACAGACACATATTTATTCTCGTGCATATCCAACACAACTAAAAACTTGCTATCATATGATAAGCTAACTGCAGAAATGGCGACTCTATTTGCACCGATTCTAAATTTCTATAGAAGCTCAATTGAATCAGTTTTCCAAATGCATACTCTAGGGTTTATTCCAGCTTGCCCTGTAGCTACTAAATCCCTTTATATATTAATACACAAAGCAGTCACATCGTTATCATGTGCAAATTTAAGCTTCTCCTCTTTCCCACCAAGAAACTTTTGCTGATTTGTTTCAATATTCTATACTACACCCAGTGCAGCAGTATTGAATACTATATCTTATCCGTTATTACAATAGAACAGGTTTTGGCGTGTGTCAAAGCATCTAAAGCCGTATATGTGATCAAGTTGAACTTCAATTTCCGGGGGATCTTGTACTAGATTTGGAGGGTTTGTAGGAGGAATTAGCATTTTGGTATCAGCTATAATCATCGGCTCTTCTGTAGTTTAAGAGTCAAGCATTGGGAATTCCCGCTCATATAGAGGAATCAGCTAGCCTTTGCGTGATTTCTTTCTAGCATTGAGTTCTTATTCTAAATCAGCATCGTATTGGATTTGTTCATCCTCTATTAATTCTTGGATTAAATCTTCTATGTCATCTTAATCAGAGCTTGACATGCTTTGTTCTTATACGATTTATGGTTCTTGCTATATGCTTTAAGGAAGGTCTTATTTTTAATCACTTATATACTGTTAATCTTAGTTTAGAGGCTGGCCTTATTAGTGTTCTTCAGCCTTGATAGTTTTTTATTCACTTTTTACTGTATTAGGTTTCTGTAGTTTTAGTGGGTTATTTTGTTCTCTTGTATTTTAAGAAGATTGTTATGGGATATTCTATTTCGGTTTATTTTACTGTTTCAGTTCAGGACTTGCTACATCCTTTTTGTCTGATTTGGAACCTCCGCAACCCATTTTTTTAAGTTTGTGTAGAAGTTTTGCTATTTTTCGAAACCTATTAAGTTGTATGCTAGTTTATAATTATTCTAACATTCATTTGAACTATTATGAATTTACTCAAGAAACGCTGCAATAAGACCTTTAAATTAATTAAAACAAGTTTATATATATTACTAATTAGGTTCACTATATAGATATTTAGGACGGTTTCTCCTTGCTAATTTAACATTTTGGATTTATTCCTAAAGATTTTAAATCAGCTGTGCTTTGTTTGTAATTCTTTTTAGTGGGTTATTTACCTTATTATAATTAGCTCCAATTCTCTTTTACTATTTATCCTAATCTAGAGTAATATTGTTTAATCTGCTAATTTGATAAAAGGAAAACTTACTTTTTTGATATGGCGATACTGACCTTGATTCTTTTAATCTATCACGTGCAATCTGATTTTTTTAAGAAGATACAGACCTTTTAAATAAGTTTTCCTATTATTAACCTTTAAGAGGAGAAGCTTTATTTGGAGATTTGCTTAAAAGGTACTCTAAATTATCAGTACTTTTATCAATAGATAGGATTGGGCTAAATTCCGTTAATTAAGTAAACATACTGTTTTCTCTACTCCTCTCATTGGTTATATTATTTTCTAGCTTTTGTATCATCTATGTATTCAGTTGGCCTAAGTTTATATTCTCACTAATTAATCGTTTATTTTAACTACTTAATTCTTAATATTTCTCCTCTAAATTTTCCAGTAAGTTTTCAAGAGCATCGTTATTTTTACATTGATCATAAAAGTGATCTTTTAAACTTTATAGCTCTTGTTTAAGCTATTAATACGTATTTTTCCATGCTTGTTATTCATCTAATTTAGTACTTTTAAAACTTTCATACTCTTTTTCTAGCATTTCATAAGAATCATTTAACTCATTTAGTTCATTCATCTTTTACTTATTTTCTAGCTCTAACTGTAATATTTTTTCTTAATCATTCTCATTTTATTCTTGTAAAACTAAAACAGTGTTTTCAGCCTCAAAAGCTCTTTCTCTCCAATTTGCCAAACTTTCATCAAGATTTCTATTATGACTCTACTAAATCTTTAAATCTGACAGTAAGTTATCAATTTTTCGTTACTAACTTGAAATTTTGTTTTACAGATTTGATTACCTTTGAACATTCTCTATCCCTTCTATATTTTCCTCGTAAATTTTGCGATTTTAAGTCTTTTCAGGTGTAATTTAAACCTGTAGATTTGTTATTTCTCTTAAAGATTATTAAGGGGATTCTTGGTCTAACAGTTCCATTTTATAATTCACTAACGTTAATAAAAATGGAAATAAATAGCCCAAATAAGCCTCCACTGTATAAATCACAGCCTAAAGTGAATCAAGCTGTAAAAAAGGTTTTGTTTAAATTTCATTAGACAGTTTAACAGTGTATAGCTGACTTACATGACTTTTATAAATAATGCTACTAAAATAGTATTGAAAAACTGAACTAGAAAATGAGTAATAGTTTCATAGTATCTTAAATAGATTTAGAGGAAAAATTTGATGAAAAACTCAGTGAATTTGTTCATTTAGCTCAAAGAAAGGTTATTAATTCAATTTAGGAAGAATTGCACTATAGACCTTAATGCCAACATATTTCTAATAAAATATAAAAAATAAAGGAATCAATAAAGCTTTTAAAGTACTCATTCAGATGTGATAACTCTATTTAACAACTGCATAATATATAGTATAACAACATTCATTCTTAGTTCAATTCTCCAGCATAAAATAGAAAATAATAATCTAGAATATCAAAAACTGATTAAAAGTAAATAAAACTACAATCTGGAATGTCTAAATTGGAGTAAATGAAGTCTAAATTTTAACAGCAACGGGAGCAATTGATAGCGGAACATAGAAGATCATTAGGAGTACCCAAACGATTATCTTTCAGCGGTTTTTAGTAAAATGTCTTATAGTACAATTTAAGGAAAATTACTTCGTAAGGGGCAGATATAGATTCTTAGATGTGTCCATGAGAATTAGAACAACATTTATCCATACTTTTAAGATTCATGTGTTCTAGAATGTGTCCCTCGTATCTATTGCCTGTCCAAATTATCTGCCCATTTTAATTTTTATATAAGGTTAAAGTGTAATAATGTACGAAACAAGTCTGATTTGTTTTTTTATAACATGGGCTTTGGTCTTAGAATATGTTCCTTAATATTTCAGTGTTTTTTTGGACAATTTAGATTTTTAAGGAATTATTTCAAATTTTTTCCATATACCAACTTTCAACAGTAATTTGCTTTAAGTTTACTAGAAAGAAAGAGATGAAACATTATAAAATTCCTTAGTATTTTTGTGCTTTTCTGATAATTTTCTATTGCATAGTTAAAAACATTATTTGCAATAAAATTTACCATACATTTGATAATTACATCAGTATTATCATCCGCAGTATTGAATCAGAACTTCTATTCAAGTTCACTACGTTTAAAAGTGATTAAATTAGTATTTTGAATTAAAGTTTTATCAGAAGATATAAAAACTAGAAAAGATTGAATAATAATGCCTTACAATATTTTAATATACACCCACCTAATTCTATCCGCTCTAAATACAACATCTCAGTTATAAAAATCATTTATAAAACTAGTCTGATGATTTTTTCATTTCTCTTTTAGCTTCAAAAGGATTAACCTTAGGTCTAATTGTAAAATCAGTTCCTGGAGGATACTTCTCTCATAATTCCTATACCTCTTCATTTCCTTAGATATGGATTTTATACATAGCATACAAGCTTAAAGAAGATGTTAATATAGGAGCAGCAGTCAAGGCCCCCCGACTCCAAACCGAGACTGAAGGATTATTCAAAATATAAAATCTTTTGCATAACCAGCCTCCAATAAAAGCAGGAATTCCTCAATTGAAAGCAGTTGTTACTTTCTATACTACAAAAATCAAATCTGGCTTATCCAACCTGTACATATACTTCACTAAATTAAACGAATGAGTTATATCTTCCATTTATTTTTAATTTTTGTAATGGAAACACTAAGAAATAGTTAATTAGAGTAAAGAAGGTAAAATAAGTAGAACTAAAGAAGATAAAGGCCATTGTCAAGTCGTCCTAAGTCATCTACTCTCAGAGCGTAATAGTATATACCGATTTATAATAAAAAGATAAAATTGACTTAGATTAATTGAAATGCACCGCTTTAAGTAAGTAAAAGTAGACCCTTAAGTAGAGTTTCTAGTAGGAATAAAAATATTAGATCATCACAGCATCAAAGTAGAGTTGTTTTGAGGACTAAGTCTAGAAACATTTCTATTGACAAAGAAATCAATCCTTAGTAGATGATTAAGTAAATTTAAATCATGCACAGGAGAAAGGAGAAAATGGAATAAATTTTTAGACATACAAAAAGTGATTTTTATGACTTAAAAAGAGATCTAGCAACTTATGATTATTTGGCTGGGTGTAATTTAGGTTTTAAATCAGGTTTAGGTAAAATGAAGAAATTGTCAAGTTAATTTGTTGAGATTGACTGATCTATTTTTAGTTACAGGAAATTTGAGCAGAGAGACAGGTTAAGATAGCAAATTGATTAGATAAAGTAGCTTAATTTTAATTAGCCTACTATTTTATCTACAAAATTTAGATATAAATCATTAAAATTAGAAACAAAAAAGTGACCATAGAATGTATGATAGGGATGCTACTATATTTCAGGATTATATTGTATACTAAAAGTATAGAAGAACTTATACAATCATAACTTTATTGCTTTTGCAAATTACTAAGGAAACTAATTATATACTGACTTTATTATAAAAGATTAATAATAAAACGTAAAACAAGGTTTAAAATTATTGTATTTTGACATATGCAATAATAATCTAATTTTAAAATAGGAATTGGATCCTAACATCAGATATTTAATCATTCAATTAGTTGGCTTGGGGAAAACTTAGATAAAATATAGCACAACTTAAAATACAATATATTTAAAATCAAATACATAAAACTATGAAATAGATGGAAAGTAACTAGGAATTTACCCTGATATAATCAATAAAGTTTTAATACAGACTCTTTAAAAATATTATTTTCATTTGAACGAGTCAGATGAGGTGTAGTTTTCAAATTCAATTTCCCTTTTTTAATACAAAGAGCTAGAGTCATAATACTTAAATAGTGACTGAATTTAGCAAATGATGGGAACTTAATATCCTATTGTTAAAGTACATAAAGATCTATCCTTCAAATATAAGGATTTAACATTGGAAATTTTAAAACACTAGAATTATACTGAAGTTATACTTCTAAGAGA
>CAKKTI010000616.1:0-12015 GCA_920105805.1 Condylostoma magnum
CAGCTCTGTACTTAGTCAATCATTTAATCTAATTAATCCACTTAATTAATTACTTACACCTCCTAATTTTACACTTTGTCAACTTTTTAAATAAAGTCTTTACAATCCAACCTTTCAATTAATTTCTTAAAAGGATGAATTTGAATTTTATTTTCCTGAATATAACGATAATTATTTATTTTATCATAATTAACATCTCTTACATGCTGAAACTTTCTATAAGAATTGTCAACGAGTTTATCAAAATACTATACAGGTTTATTCTCACTTTCATCATTAACTTCTTACAATTTCTAATGAATAGTTTAAAGTTTATCATCAACTTATACTAAACATTAATCAGACACCTACTGTATATTCTAGTATGCATTGGGATCGCACTCTAGAAAGCTTGAAGTTTTTTCTAATAACTCCGTAATACGTTAAAATTAGCTTTGAATAATTTAGCTGTAATCCCCAAACTATAAGAAGCAGAGGTGATCTGAACTATGCGGGAGCTTGGATGCCTCTCTAATACCGTTCGAAAGTATATCAAACAACTCTGGAATATACTACTAATTTTGAATAAGTTAACTTTGCATTTTATTTACGGTTAATATTTCCAAGTCCTATTATGAATTTTTAGCCTCTAATTTTATTAAAATGGTTTAATTAGACAAGACCTTAGTTTCCTTAATAGTGATCACGATTCAATCCTCAATGGCATATTCATCAATTGCCCCGTATCTTCCCTAAGTACTAACAGAGAAATCTCTATCACCAGAGCAAATTGGCATTGTCTTTGCCTCTCATCCTCTGGCAGCATTTATTTCATCCCCGTTTATGGGAATGATTATGTAGAAGGTAGGAAAACGTCCTTTGCTTTTCATATGCGGCGGGCTTCTAGGATCAGGCATATTCGGAATAAGCGCCCTTCCGCTTATAGATTCCTCAACGATATTTTACATAGGAATTATTGCCAGAGCAATATACGGAGTTGGAGTGTCTGGTACAAATATAGTGATAGTCGCATACATACAGGATCTGTATCCTGAGAAAGCAGAGTTTTATATAGCTCTTAGATTAGCCTTTCAGTATTTAGGGATGACCCTAGGCCCTATACTTGGTTCAGTTTTATATGAGGATATCGGGTTTACCTGATTGTTCGTTATTCTAGGTATAGACTATACACTGATAACCCTAACCTTAACTTATTTCCTTCCTGAGGTTACAAGTTAAGCTACACAAGTGAGAAAAGGGCTCGGAATGATTTGTATTGCACATGATCCAATCATACTAATGGGGCTTTTAGCAGCTTGCTTTTCCAACATATCCTTGACTGTAGTAGAATGTCTATTAAGTTTACACCTGACAAAATATGCCTTATCCAGCTCAACTATTGGTGTTGTTTTCGCAATCCACACAATTACATACCAACTAGGCTCGATTTTACTCAAAAAGATATTCGGGAATCTCAACAGAGGGATTCTAATAGGCATTGGAGCTAGTTCATTGGGCCTTAGTTTGTGCTTAATTGGTCCATGGGATATGCTAGGACTTCCCTAATTTCTGTGATTAACGATTATTGGTCTAGTCATTTTTGGACTGGGCCAGTCTTTAAGCAATGTGCCTGTAATTCCTTACATTGTACAGTAAACAACCTAAAAATATCCAACTTTGGATCAAAAAGTAATCGGAGGAGTATGCTCAAGCACCTATTTCACCTTTTATTTTCTAGGGCAAAGCTTAGGATGCGTGATTTCAGGGTATTTAAAGTCCGCGTTCGAGATAGAGACAGAGTTTGGCTTATTGGGCAGTGCTCAGATTCTACTTGCATTGATTATGTTTGCTATTGTTGGATTTAGTAAGGATAAAGGATTCAACAACACTTTACACGAAAAATTAATACAACCTAACAACTTATAAACTTAGTAAAATTAAGTGAAATATACATAAATAATCAAAATACACTTAAATAGTGTTTTTGAAAACGTTGTTATAGAAGAAGACTATATATTAGTTAGTTTTAGTTGTTTTTTAGGGAAAATTAGTTGTTTATATGGGAGGAAAGTCTGAGATAGGTAACTATAAAATAAGGCAATAAGCTTTATGTGGACTTGGGTTAGTTAATTATATACAAGGATGAAATTCCTGCAAGTTTTAATTAAATTCAAAATGAAACATTTTAATTAAAATTGAATAAAGTGATTAGTAACTATTTCATACATTTAATACTAGATTTAGTCCTCGTAATATCATAAAACCTAGCATGAGTAGTTAAAGGTATAAATAGTCATCATCATAGATGTATGCTAAAACTGGGATAAAGCTACCCCATATGATTAATACTACCCCTAATAATACTTTCCCTAATATTCCATATGCCCTTGAAAATAAGATAGCTTTAGTCAATAATTTCTCATATAGTGATAAAGGCATCAGAATGAGCTTAATTATTCTAAATTGATTAATTCAATCTAGTACACTCTTTATCATACCAATCAACTAAACCAACCCTTACCAACTCTGTATTATTGCTTGCATAGGACGAAAGAGAGGGAAAAAGTTTCAATACCTTCTAATCGTTTGAAGGTTTGATAGAATTGACGTATACACGATTATATTAAGGAAACAGGGCCCAAGCAAACTTAAAAGAAAGTAAGGCTGGAGATAGACGTAGTGTAATATTGGAGGAGCAAAAAATAGCATAGTCTTTACAGCTAAGCATAATAGTGTGATAATTAGCTGAGTAGCATAAAGCATAAACCCGATCTGTCTATTAATCACAACTTACTATCCCCTAAATGGCTGGTGTTAGTTTCTACTTAAAACTTTCATAATACAAAAGTCGATTTTAGTCATCCAATAAGCTATATACTCGACAACAATTACTAATAGCTAGCCAAGCTTTGAGTGCAGCATTGTTTAAATATGGTAAAAGCTATTAACTAATTCTATTTCAGGAGGAACCTATTAAACATAATATTAAAAGCCAAGGTGGGAGTCAGTATTATCTCATAATTAAATAGAAAACTCTTAATTTGGTCTTCTCACTCTATTGTAAAAGGGCTCAAATTCAAATTTGCATAAAACCCAGGCTAAGCATTTCCCAGGTATTATAAGTAAATGAGGGAAATGTAAAAAGGATATGATGAATTCTTACAATGTTATTCATTTAAAGCCTTGCTTATAATCTATTTAATCTTCATTCAGTATTTCATGCTGTATTATAAAATTATTATATCCTTCAATACATAATTTCTTATAATTATCTTCTAGGATAAATTCATTAATGATCTATCTTGGTACATGCTATTTTCATATTTTATCATATTAGTATTTTCATATTGCTTGGAATTTGCTGATTTGATTCATTCTAGAGCAAGTTAAGCTCAGATTTTAAATAGAATTTATATCAAGAAATTTTGAAATATGAAGTGTTAAGTTTCTTGGAATGCTTAGAAGAGTTTTCTTATCTACATTTTCTTATTATTATCTTCTTTTAGTATAGTAAAAAATAAGCTTTTATATCATAAATTTTTCTCGTTACTTGTATGTAGATATTAGCCTATAAAGTCTTTTAAAATACGAAGGAGCTCTTAAAATTGCTAAAAATATTGGTATAATCAATATTAAGCAGATTATGTCCAAAAGCAATATGCAAAATAATCGCCAAATCTTTCTAAGTAATGAAGATGTAACTTCTTCTTATTTCAAAAGCATTTTATAGTGCCTTATAATAGTGAAGTATGTTTAAATAGATTTCCATAGCGTTATGAATAATATAAAGCAAAACGAAACTGTTAGTAAATCTTCAAAGCATCTATACCATGAATCCTTTATTATCTTTCTTTAAGTTTTAAGACTATTAGTTTTGCTAATTAATATTAAATCATAAATTAATCTTCATACAAAAATCAGCTTAATTATCATATAGGGTAGCACTTTAATATCAGTTAAGATTTCTATAAGGACCTTTTAAACAGATTTTTGGAAATTATGTTTCTCCTTTTAGAACTTATGCAAATATCGCTTAAATAGGGGAATTCTGTAAATTGTAATTATTACTACAGCCAAAAATGGAAAAGTTACTAAATCCAGTATCGATTGACAAAAGGAGTCATAAATTTTGAATCTTTTTTCCTTATAACCTTAAATTAACTTCATATCTTTAATGAGCTAAATCGATCTCCAAATGAAAGGAATTTGTAGTAGAAGTATAATTAAAGCAAATGAATCCTTTATTATCTTATTAACCTAGGAAACGTTTTATTTGAACCAAACGAATAATGTGTAATCTTCCAGCCAAACATCCTTGTCTAATATACTATTAACTTTTAACGATCTGTAGTGTGTTATAAGAATAATAAAATAGAATGGCAAAGTTATGTAGAATAGTACACCACTAGAAATATGACTCAGTAAGATTTAGATTATATTTCTATGAGAGAGTCGTGATTTTGAGCAATTGTAGAGAGATACTAGTCTAACAACCAATACCACATTCAGAATTAGAGGAATCACTGCTAACATGTAAATTAGATACTTTACTCATAGGGAATAAATAGCCGTAGAAATCTAGTCATATTAAAGCCTTTAAAATATCTTAAGCAATTTCGGAATAGGAAAAAATATTAAAGCTAGTATTGGAATTGAATACCAGGCTGGAAATTATATCAGAGATTTCATAAAGTTACTCCAAGTATAAAAATGTCATTGACTTACTTATTTTTCTTAGTAGATTTAGTAAATATATTTTAATCGTCAAGGAGTCAGAATTGTTAATAAGTTTAGAGGAAAAGAGATAAGAGTTCAGAGTGAGATTAGTAATTGGACTAAGGATTTTGTAATATTTAGCTCTTTTGTTTACTCTTGTATAATGAAATAGCCAAAAACAGTAGGGTAGGCCGCTAGTCTCAATACAATAAAGCTCAAGCACCTAGCAAACAAAACTGCATTAATTTTAATCTACAAAATAGAATTAAAGTTCTTAGTTAATAGGTTATAATAGTACAAACTTTAAATAAACATTACCAAGACTATACTCGCCCGATCCTTCATCAATACCAGATTAATTAGAATTCACAAAGGCCCGAAAAGCCCTAAAACTGATATAAAAGCGGATGGTATGCAAAGAATTAGCAGATAAAATGCCTTTAAAATCGATATTGTATGCTATCTTTACTACAAATTGCTTATAGTACATAATCCACCAACTATTCGAAGCACAATCTTCATCAATTTTCTTACAAAATGATTAAAACTCCCAATAAGAACAAAGGGCAGGCTTATTACCTTATAAATAATCTATTCCATTTTTATATAACTATGCAATTTGAGATTAAGTACAAGAAAAACGGGTTTTAAAAGCCTTTTCACCCCTTTTAAGTCCTAAGCTGGGTTATAACTCTCATCAATTTCTGTGCTGTAACTTTTCTAACAGTTCCATTTTTGGAATACCCCCTGGTACTGATCTATTCACTTTTCTACTACTCTACTTAAATTTTAGTAGTGTTAGCGGCCTTTAAAGCCACTCATTAAGATCCTACAGATCCCTTAGTTATATAGCATAGATAGGCTTAAAGAGAGAATTAAGAAGGATAATTTGATTCCTATTAAAGCTTCTGTAGTTTATGTGTTACTGTGGTAAACTAAAATAGTAAACATTGCAGTAGGTGTAATAGATGTGTTGATTTATTTGATCATCACTGTAAGTGATTAAATAATTGCATTGGCAAGTAAAATTATTAGTATTTTATTCGCTTGATTACTGTATTAGATCTTCATATGATTGGAATCTGTATTTTAAGTATCAAGATTTTAATTGAGCTAGACACTTTTCCTGTATATTCTGCTTACTTTTTAGTAGTAGAATCTCTAATTGTATCTATGACCCTAACCTTATTGGTCTTTTTCCAGACTTGATTAAGGTGTAAAGGGTTGACCACTTTTGAGTATGTTTTGTAGAGAAGGAAGATATAAAATGCACAAAAGAATAAGAAGTTTACAACAGCCACTTCTAGAATTGGTTAGATTCATCATTATGAAGGCCAATAAGATAAGGAAGATAATGTTCGACTTAATTTTGAGAATTTTGAAGAAGTATAGGTTAATTTATTTGCATAAGATAAAAAGAAAGCTTAACCCTATCTGAGTACAGATCAAAGTTTTCATTAGTTTAATTGTAATTAAATACTTTAAAAGTCTATATAAAGTAGCCATTATCTATCAAGTGATGTTGCATTAAATACTGCAGCTTAAATGATTTATATAATGTTTATTATTAATTGGAAAACAATTGAATAGCATTTTAAGTTATTATTTACCTATTCCAGATTATATCATTATATTGCTTCTCTAACATCTCTAGATCATTTTGAAGGTCGGAATTCTCAGATAAAAGCATTTCTAGTCTTCCTTCATAAGATACCGGCCTGTAGATGAACTTTTCTAATTGTTTAAACTCACCTTATACCATATCATGCTGATTGGGTTAGAGATCCAATTAATCTATGAGCTCTTTCAACTCTTTTAGATGCTGTGTTACTTCAGAGCGTTTGCTAGTCTAAATGATTGTTCCTGGAGTAGCTTTCATTTTATAGCCTTTATATTAAAATAAAATACAATAAACTAATGTTTAAAATGTAATTATAATACAATAATTCATACAATAATATTATAAATCTATGGTCAATCATCTCCACAATAAGTAAACATGGAAAATTAATTTCTCTGAATTTCTTCCTTTGACATTGTATTGAATATAAAGCTATCATGCACTTCTTATTGTGTAATTTATTGATCAAAGTACCTTAAATCACTAGGACTTGTAACTTAGGGTCTAAAAGGAGGCCTTACTTATTTCTCCCTTAACTATTTCCAATCAATTTTAGCAAAAAACTGGTGGTTATATACTAATTATGGTTAGTTTAATCTTTTTTTAGGCTGATTACAATTTACTTCCTTTATTAATAATTTTGCTATTAGGTCTTAAGCAGCTTGGGAAATTCCAGTAGGAATTTCTATTTACTTTTGAATAATTTGATTAATTATAACACTTTTGTTCTCCTACTTCTCCCCATCTAGATACCCAAAAGGAGTATACCCCATAAGCATCATAAACACTAAAACTCCCTGATTATAACTCACAAAGCTTCAATAATCTGCTGATTTATCATATAATTAATTTTAGCATATTTCAGGAGCCATAAATTCTACAGTTCCGCATTAAGTTTAAGTTCTCTGTCCCTTTTTCAGCCCAATTTTGCTAGAGCCGTAATCCGTCAATCTTATATGACCGTTGGAATCTAATAGTACATTTTCTGGTTTTAGATCTCTGTAAATGATATCATTACTGTGTAAATAGTCTAGAGCTACAAAGATTTCAGCTGCATAGAAACGAGCTCTCCCTTCAGAAAATCTCGAATCTAGCAAAATATGAGTATACAAATCTCCTCCGTTAAGAAATTCAGTGGCAAAGTAGAACTTTTACTAAGATTAGAAGGCAAATTTTAGTTTCAACAAAAAGGGGTGATCCACTTTTTCTAATAGTTGTCTTTCTGTTAAAGCTTATTCTCTTAAGGAATGCTCCTTTCTTTGTGCTTTTAGGGCATAGAAGTCATTGGTAAGCTTTTTTCTTACTAGAAAGACTTTTCCAAACTATCCCATTCCTACTAGTCTTATTAGATCAAAATCTTTAAGACTTATTGCTTTGGATAGCAAAGATTTTTGTGTTATAGGAGCGTCTTGATCATTCTTCTGTTCGCTCTCTATTTAACTATGCAAATGGCTCTGAGATGGCTTGCAACATATTATTAAAGAGCCCATCTACGGATTTTTATAAAATGGATCTTAGCATTATATAGAAATTCAGTACTTTAGGTTATTTTCGATTCATGCTGTTAAGTTTGAGGGAATTGAAAGAGCTGTAATATAAATTATTATGAGTAAGTGTAAGCAATATTTATCACTCGTTGGGTTTTAAATTGAGGTAATGATCTGATATTAAAAATACTTATTCTTCCTTAATTAACATCCATCATAAAATAATAATCTATCTCTAACAACCAAATCCCATAATACACTTTAAAACAATTAGTCTATGAATACTACTAAGCTAACCACTTTGCTATATAATTTGCAATAGACTCCCTAGCTGCTTTAAGTTCATCTGGATCCTGAGGACTCGGCGTGTATAAATCAGTGCAATGTGCACAATCATTACAATCTACTAAAATCGCTGGTCTGTGCTCACTTTCCCATTATCTTACAGATGCCCATTGCCACGGATCTTCCCCTCCATTCACAAAAACAATGTTACTTCCCTAATAACTCAATTACCCTGCACTTTAGCTAGTATCGGGGAGTGGCAATCCGCCAGGATAATCAAAAATTATATTACAAAGCCAATGGAAGAAATTCATATCTAACAAATTTGATTCCATTTGATACTGCGAAGGAGTGGAAAACCATCCAAGTTGTGTACAAGTTTACCAATACCATTGTCTTCCTGATAAACTTGTATACCAAAAATAACTTCTAAGTGTGTTTAAATCGGAGCCGGTTGCATCAGCCTCTCCAAATTTTTCACCGACAGATTTCAAGTTCTTAAATAATTACATAATATCATTTGTTCCTTATAAAGCTGAGCATAATTCAGAGCGGTGGCCGTATTACACCAAGCCTTGAATTATCCCTGTGACATATGATACAAAAGGACGTTGATCCCATCCTGAAAACTGCTGAGTAACGTTGAATAAGTCAGAAACTTCTTGCAGAGTATTATTATTATAAGCAGTCGTTAAATATTAAGCAATTTCCTTGATACTTTATACACAATCCATTCCACTTTTAGCAGTTGACAGGTAAATTTGCTTGTCATAGTCTGAAAAGTCCAGAATTGGCTTCACTACGCCAGACGAGGCTCATGATCCGACTACTAAATCAGGATATCTGGTTCTAAACCAGGCTGATAATGCTCCCGGGTAGCTTCCTCCTATTACTATCCATTTAGCCTGACGATCATACTTTTCCTGTATATCCTGACTTATGCTTCTTACGAAGTGTGCTATGTCTGATAAGGCCTAATCTACATTTAAGTAAAAGTACAGCTACGGAAGAGCACTTGCCTCTCCATAAGGCAACGATTTCCCGTAATACCGATGCTCCAGTACCAAAAAGCGTGCTTAGTGATATTTTGCTAACTGCATTGGGAAAAGTCTATTACTAGGAACTCCCGGGCACTCGTATTCTCCACATAGGTACAGAAAAACAGGCCCTGATTCACTGTTTCAGTATGTTTATACATCCCAATATCTCTGTAGAAAAGTACCAGCCTCTTACTAAGGAAGGTGAAAATGATCTAGTGTCTGATTAAATCAGTTGAGTTCTTAGGTGAACTGGCTTGGAGCTATATCAAAGTAAGCTTGCACAATCATTAACAAATATTTAAACATTTTTTTATTATCAAAAACTAGCATTTGAGGCAATTTCTCCCATTGACTCTGAACTCCCCGAATCTTACAAAAATTTGTGTTGTTGTTTGCCCTTTTGCATAAAATCCTTAGGAAAAAGGGGCTTATTAAGTTTTTGTAAGTTTTATTCAAAATCTTCCGATTAGTCCGAGGCATTTGAGCTTTCAGTCGGTCCAAACTCTTACCTCACTGCACGAGGATTCTACTATGATATTTTACTACCCTGCATAGAATTACCAAACGGCGAGTTCTATGACAGCTTTGGGGATGCTTTACTATCCGAGTCCTCGCTGTAACTATACTCCTCATTTGAGTCTAGAAGGGAGACCCTTTAAACATGTTCTGGCTGAAACTAGTTGTCTTGGGAAGCTACGCCGTAGTGAGACATTATTTCTGAAAACTCTTTAAAGTGAACACAAATAAACTCATCCTCTTCCTCGTATTGAAGAGCTTCTAGTATTATCAGTATGTGATCTTGTTCTATCTCCAGGCCAAGTCTGCTAAGTCCTTTTACAAACATATCTGGATATAAAATCTGCTTTTCATCTGGCTGAAACACGTCTTTTAAGCTTAGTTTTGATTTTTTCAAGGCATCTGATATCATTGCTAGAAAGTATCTGACTATTTAAGCTCTTTCCTCATCGTCTAAGCTTTCGCTTTATACACTGTCTTCTTCATCCATGTTGTTTAGGGAGCCATAGGCCTCGATAAAGTGTCTATAAGGAACTGTGTTTAAAGTGTTTTTATGGGAGTAAAACAGTAATTGCATGTATTTCATGATTTTTTAGTCAAATTTAATGTTTAATTACTGTAATACTTTCTAGAAGTCTGTTTCAGTAATGATTCCTTATGATTTTGTGTCGTATTTACTACATTAGGCTATCAAGTCAGGCTTTTTCTTAGAAATAATCATTGCTATTTCCCTGTCAAAATTAGTTTCATCGTCTTGGGAAAATACAGTTCAATCTTCTAATAGTTTTTGTAGAGTTTCTGATATTTAAGGGACTGTTTTAGGCTGTGGTATTATCAGTTATATTAGACTATCTAGATTATCTTCTTTAGTGAAGCTAAGAGGGGCATTCATAATAATTTTTTTAAGCTCATCTTATGTTATCTTTTGTTCAATGCTTTGAATACTGCCGAATAAGATATTTGTAACATTTTGCTTAGAAATCCTATGAAGTTGCATTCTGAGGGCAATATGCTGCATGTTTTCCTTTATTGAATCGTCTATTAGTATTTCTGACTCTTATTCAATAGGAATAACTGGCTATTTGTGCTATTAGGGCTCAGACTTTTTAATAGGATTTTACTATTACTTTTAGCTTTATTCTAGATTTGATCTATAAGCAGTTTATATTTGATTTACTGATATTTTCCCTTACATTTTCCCAAAGAGTTGTTAAACTGAATCATTATAATCATTTTTAGTGAGTTTAATTCCTTTCTTAGATAAAATTGCAGGTAATTCAGTTAATTCTATTATACCATTATTCTTGACATCTATTTACTTGATGAATTCATTAATAGTTTTACTATTTCTTTACATATAGTCATTTATACCTTATATTAGTGCATTTCCTTCTTATACAGACTTTTATTCCTCTTATGAAGCCTTTTACTATGGTTATTACATCTTTTTGATTACTTCCTCCTTCTCCTGTAATGCCTTATTTCATTTTTGGTACTCAGACTGAAATAAATCATCTTTATGCTTACATTCATCATTACTAATTTTTAACAAATGCTTCAATTTCTTTACCTCAGCTCTTAAAGAATCAGATTCCTATACTTTATCTCTTTATTTCTTTCCCTTTTTCTTAGATCTGGATTTTTCCTTTGCTTTTACTTCAATTTACTCATTAGATATCTCCTACAATCCTTACTCAATGTCATCTCTTTCTTTAACAACTTCTTCTAAATGATGTCGCAGTCTAGTACATTCGTCAATATAGGCTTACAGTTCAATTTCCATTTCCTTTAAACGAGTGATTTTTAAATTCTTCTTTAATGCTTCTATTTCCTCGTCTTTAGCATTAATAACTTGTCTTAATTCCTATATACACCTTTTCATTGCATCTAAATTTGGAGGTTTTTTTGGATTATATGAAGGACTTGATCTTTCGGGGTTAATTCGAATTCTTTCATTCTTGTTTTAAGTAAGTCTTTTACTGTATTTTAAATTTTCATCGCTTACAGAGCTTATTTTGGTTTTAAGGGCCATTTGCTTATCAAGAAGTAGATCTCTACTCAATCCCGTCTTTTTTTATTGCATTCTTCCTAAAAATGATTTATTTACAATTCTCCTTAGTCCACTTCTAGGTCTTGGTCTTTATTTAGTTGCTGAGACTGGCCTTATTGGTTTTCTTTATTTGAAAGATTTTCCTGACCTATTGTCATTGTTCTTAGCACTAGTTGGCCTTTTAGATTTCATTGGAGGTCTAGTGTGAGTAAAGAAATCAGAATCTTTGAATTAGTCTTTTTCTATGTATGGGGAATAAGGAGACTTTAAATCAAGGCGTTTTGGCTTGCCAGAAGACATTTTAAATTTAAATAGATTAAT
>CAKKTI010000617.1:0-11997 GCA_920105805.1 Condylostoma magnum
ACTCACCATTATATCTTTTAATTCTTCTAATCATAGATATATGATTAAACAATACAAAAACTGTTAAAAATCTGCTTATAATTTACCCCAGCCCAAAGATATGCTAAAAAGGTTTTCTTGTATCCGTAATAAGGATCTTAATCTAGTTCACTGAAAAACTAGCGAAAGTTATGATCTACCATTTCAATCGGAGTGTATCTATAATAAGGGATAAAAGCTAGAAAGGATATCCCACTTACCAGTCCAAAAAATCCTCAAAAATTGTACCCAGCTACGTTAAATATTTCCCAAACGATTAAACTTATCATTCTTGCTAAAACACTAATCAAAAAGATAAAGATTAGGTTTCTGTGGTTTTGTTTTTCTGGGCCATAATAAGATAAAAGTACTAAAATGCTTACTTAAAAGATTGAAATGACTACCCCTGCTATAAAAGTCGAAGGGCATATAATTAAAATAATTGCCAGTTAATTATCCGTGCGGTAAATCAGCCCAATATTATTAGTTATAAAAAATATTATAGTGGCTAGTACTAAGGTGAATAATTATCCTTTTTTCATTAGAAGAAATCTACTCATAAAGCAGCCTAAAAGAGTTCCTGTATGATATAAACTATTATTAATAACTTCTAGAGGAATAGTACCGAGAACAGCCCTTTCATATCCGTAAAATAGATGCTTCTGTAAGTAAAAGGAGTAGAGCATGATAAAATAAGCTATTTGTATTCTTATCCCTTATTTTAACTTACAATTTTTTTTCCACAATTCCATTAAAATATAACAAATTTTTACTAAACTAGCATAAAGTTTCCTGGCTGTATATTTTCTATAATATTTTCATCATTCACTTCGTCTAATCCTAGGTGCTCCTCCATTATACTTACTACTTTTTCATAGACTTTGTTATTAGGATGCTCTTACAAGGCTTCAAGTCTGCAAATTCCTTACATTTTATCAAGTTTGACTAGTAACTCGTTATAACTTTACTCCTTATCATTGCAAGCATCCCTTTGTACTTTCAGCATGTTGTTTATTCCGTCTAAAGCTACTAGTAGAAGTCTTCCGTCATTCTCTGTTAAAATACTATGCAAAATTGCATCAAAGGCTCCGAATTCTATAAGTTTGGCTATTTATGACGGATCTTTACTGTATGTTGCGTTAGAAATAGCCCAAATTGATTCCTTTTTAATCTCAAAATCAGAGTTGAATATTCCTGATATGATCTACTGAATACAAACATGATTTAATACCAATTCTAGCTATTCTACAGACCCAGCCATTATATTACTTAATACCCATAAAGCTTCCTTCTGTATATTCCTTTCATTGGTATTCACTAAATTGTAAAGTTTCCCTATGATGTCAAATTTTAAGACTTCAGAAGTTTGCTAATCAGTTCCAGTGACAATATTTCCGATAGTTCTCAAAGCTGGAATTGTTATTTTAGCATTTGTATGATTGGTAAGCTCTACAATCTTATTAGTAATTCCAGTATCTAGAATGCTTTAAATTCCTTCAATATCCCCATCAGATAAGTAAGATAAAAGCCAGCAAGTGTCTTCAATAGCTATATCGCTTTACAGGCCTAGCAAATAATCAACCTAGCCTAAAATCTGATCCTTTACTTATCTACTAGGAGACGGTTTCCCCCTGCATAGATTAGATAACAGCCAAATTATGTTTTACACATAATCAAATTGACTTTATTCTGAATGAATCCTGACTCTTTGTATTAACATTGGAACAATATTAGCATCTATTACTTTATCTCTTAGTTAAGTAGAGTCCCCTGCTAAATTTCCTAGAGCCCATATGCATTAATCTGCTAATTAGTCTTATGACTTATTAAAAAGAGCTGCTAAATCATCTATTATATTTAGTTACACCAGAATATCTGAAATTCCACTTGGCCCTGTTGCAAAGTTAGTTATACACCAAGTTAATTCAAATAGTAACTCAGGTTCTTCAGACTAGAATAGTTATACTAGATCTGGTAAAACTCCAAATTAAACTATTTCTAATAAAGGAGGAGCAATTTCATTACTGATGACTCTTCTAAGTGTTTAAACTATATAAAAGATATGAGGGTTATTTCTATCTTTTAATAAGTCGCATAATGCATGCAATCTATCCCCTGAAGAAATAGATGTATTGATTAAATCTGGGTAAATTTCTACAATTTCTTATGATACGTCCTATGTACTGAAGGAAATGCTAGGCAGCTTTGATAATTAATTAGATTCCTCAGGAATTCGAGAATCCAAATACCCTTAAATTGTTCGCTTTTTGTGAAGTTATTCATAACGTTTCTTCTTTCTAAGTGTAATCAATCCTTCTTCTCTTTTTGTTAAAAGATCCTTTGTATTCACAGAATTTTAAAATCTCTTTTAACGTTCTTCTTATTTTTCTATTTTCATTTAAAATTTTATAATATGAAAAAATTAACGAACTGTAATTAAACATGAAAGTTCCATATACTGCAGCTTTTTCCTATTATATTCAATAAAGAGTTCTGTTAATAACCCTTTAGTAAATTTTATACCATAAGATTAATTAATCTATCAGGAGAATATTTAAAAAATGGATAGCACATAAAAACACGATGAATAGGATAATTAAAACAATAATACAGTATCATCCGATTTCAATAATAGAGATACACTCGCAGAGGTCAATCTTTTAGGATAACTACAAACTTTCGAAGAATCAAGCTATTCATAAGACCGTTCCATATCTGTAGCAATCGCTACAAGATTTAGAGGAGAAACTTCGGAAAGTGAAATAGGCAAAAAGTTCTAAACTGGAGATCTGAGTGGTATTGATTATTATAACTAAGATACTAAGAATCCATATATGATTAATATACCCAAAAATAAGGAGATAAGTCTAGAATAAACAGCTTCTGAGTAGGTATAAGAGAAGAATAAGTATTTAGGTAGAAGTTCAATACCTGATGAAAGCTTAGAACTTACAAAAGTATCGATGATAAAGGAAAACAAGTCAAGATGTAATGGCTGCAGTTTATTATAGCATTAATTTGTCTTTAATTACTGATTATTTGTAAAACTTACATAAATCAATTATCCTCAAAAAGCATTTGTTTCAGCATTGCAATTGTCCTGGCAAAATCATCATTTTCTGGCTGTTGTCTTGGTAGTTGAAGGGACACTTAAAAAGGAGGACTGTCTTATACAGGCAACTAAACAGGCTTTTACTCTAATTTGCTCAGTAGTTATTAATTTAACTCAGTCAACCCTTTTCTTATATCATCAAAGCTCTATGCAGGATTAGCTAAGATCTATATTGATGGTCTGTCATTAGGTGAGAAGGAAAGCATTTCTAATAGATTCTTCTACTAATTATCCCCAATATTATTCAAATAATGTAGAATAGTAGGCCGTTGATTCTGTACTATTTATCTCAACTCAATAAACTTGTCCTCATTCATGTAAGACCACACTTAATTAAAAGTTGGTACTCCCAAAACCTCAAACATAGTAAGTAATTTAGCATCTTTTCCTACAGCTTGAAAAAGAGGCCTATCAATAATAAAAATCTCTGCATAAATACAGCCTAATGCCCATATATCACTAGCTTAGCCAGGAGACTGTCCACATAGCTCTTCAGGCGAAATCCATCAAAAGTTTTCTTAGCGGGGTTATTGCTCTATTGTAAAAGGTAAAAATTAAACATGCAGAGTTGGGGAGAGCACTATGTTATTTGGAGAAAGCTCCTTATATGCGATTTATAGAGAATGTAGTTGCTCTAGTTGAAATATAATTTCATTGTAAATTTAATACTTCTCAGCCATGTTCATCTACTTTTGCCTCATATAGTCTAGGAGGGTTTACCTTCTGCTGCTTTTAGGCTCGGATACTAATATTTCACATTCATTATCGTTTTGCTCAAAGTAGATTTTATCATTTACCACAATTCCTCTGTCTCTAGCTTAAATTAGTTTTTCAAATCTGTTTAGATTAGATTGATTTTTCCTAAAGCTTTGCCTATGTGCATAGAATTTTTCATTAGGGTTTCTTTTGCTTCTTGCTTTGTATATTACCTTTCCTTATTCACCAACTCTTTCGTCATATATTTAAAACTCCTCCATAAATCTTGCCCAGTCTAAACATTTTTCCATCTTCAACGATTTTTTAATTATTTAGAGGAGTTTTGGTTATATGATAGCGTAATATCTGCAAATAATTTGAAAGTATGTATAAGATACAATAATAGATCATGTTATTTAGCATTGAGATTGCATACAATAGTAAAACTGCAATTTAAAGGTTCAATCTGTAGTATACTAGAAAATATAAAGCTTTTAGTTGTAAAACTGTTCATTGCTAGTTAGAATTATTTACTAAGTTATGAGATAAATTTAAAGAGTTTAATAATTTTAAAATAGCTTATTCATCTTTAAAATAAATCTCCTTAAATGTAATTGGTTAATTAATATATTGTTGTTGATAAGTAACTTTATTATAAAACTAGGTATTGATTATATTTTGAATATAGAGTTAGTTATTATTTGAAAGTGCAGGTTTATTTTTAATAGAAAAGTACATAATGAATACAGTATTTTATGATGCTTATTGTAATATTCTTAATATCTGCTTTATTTAATTTAACATGATTTGCAAAAGTATCAATACTTTATAATTTTTCTAATATTGCAATATGATATTTATCTAATTTTAAACGTTATAATTCAAATTTGGGGTTTCCTCATAGGGGTGAATCTTTATCAAGAGTCATAAAAAATATCTCATTTGAGTTATATCACGTTTACACATATAGCAAAAATACAGGACATTGATAAGAGTTAGTTTGATGGTGATTAGCCTATTTATTAACTTTGAAATATAATTATATACTTAAAATTAGTATGCAAAAGCATTTTAATAAAATTCAATACGATTAACCGTTTGTACACTATGCCAGATTTGCCGGTATTAAACTTTCTTTGAAATTAATAGAACTATCTCTTATACGAAATTGGATATGCAAATTAAGAGTTTGAAATAAAAAAGACTGAGTATGCTATTTGAATCCTTTATTGCTAAGTTGATAAATTAAGAATAACTAAAACGTTAAATAATATACATCAATTACCACTATCATACTAGTCGGTTTCATTCTATCTGAATTAAAATAATATTCGGTAACTACAAAATGTATAATAAAGTGTTATTAACAGATTATATTTTATGTATTGCTCCTATTGATTATCTTGTTTTTCAATGTATGAATATCAATGTTTAGTATACAAATATACATATTTAAAATTACTGTAATGTAAAAATTGCCTTTCATTTAGATGCACTATTATTCCTAAGAATTTGAGATAAAATAAGGATATTTAAGTAAAGATTGCAATAAAAATTTACTTAATTAAACAAATATTAAAGTATGGCTGGTAAAACACTGAATAACATTTTTAATGCATTTAATTAATGAAAGCTTGCAGGTATATAGTTATTTTTTTACGATATACGATATGATATTAAAATCTCTTTTGGGAAAATTAGCATAACTCAAATTTTAGCCTAATTTTAAGCTCAGAAATTTCATTTCTTTATAACAATTAAATATTTAGAAGATTTACTATATTAAAACCGATTAATATTATATAAACTTGCATTTCAGTTGCTCTCTTCTCAAAACAATTTCACTCCTAATTGCAAATTCTCATAAAATTTTTCAATAATATTAGTAAATTTCGTATTCATCATACCCTTTAATAATCTTATATTGTTGTAGCATAATAGACACTTTTATTAGTAAAGTTGATTTCGGACTTGTATTAACGAAAGAAGTAGCGCAAACTTTATAATAATTAATATTTTTGTTTTATTTTAGCTTTACTTTCTCAAAGTATGCATCAAACCAGAATTTAGGCTATTATAAGATTAATTATACACAGTTATTAATAAATTTATTCTGTAAAATTTACCATTTTGACCCTTATTACAATTATTCCTTTGTATAGATGTGTACCCTCAAATATAAATATAAAAACTAATATTATTTGTTATGAATACTTTAAAGTGACTTGTAAGCTATAACAAGCTCATTTCAATTGTATTGCTAAAGTTTTCGATTATTTTTCACAATTTTAATTATCTATTATACCCAATTCATACTCTTATGAAAGCTCTCAACAAATTTAGAATATATTTAAGCGTGCTTAAAATTTAAGGCTTATGCTAATCTTCAAATCGAAGAGGCACTATATTTACCTTAGATATAAATATTTTCTTTAACCCTTTACCCTTATTTGCTTTAATTTCATCTAAAAAATTAAAATTACTTCCATTTTACTTGACAATCTGCAGAGGAAAGCAACCTAAAAATCGAAGTAAGATCGAAATACTGGTGACAGCTGGTATAGTTTATATTTCTATAAGCTTTAATTAAAGGTTAAATTATCTTGCCTTAATAAATATCAAAATACAAAATTGATAACTTTAAAAAAACAACCAATTCACCTATTACTGATCGTTTGTAGGTAATAGCTTAAAATTATTAAAGGCAAATAATTCTAAGGGAGTTTTAATCCAATAAATATGGGTAAGGACGGCAAGTTTAATTGTAAGTATCAAGATTGTAATAAAAGCTATGGCACCAAATATAGCCTTACGAGGCATACATGCAATAGGCATATCGAAACCAAGTAAAGATAATCGAGAAATTGTTTCATTGAAATTTTCGCATCTCCAAGATATGGTAAAAACTACTATTGTGCAAATAGCGAAGGATACAAAAGGAAAATCAGGCGTACTGCTAAGAAGCAAGCTCCCAACAATGAAATCAGCTCGTAGAGCAGCATAAATTTCTAAGCTTTGCTTTTGACGGATTTGCAATTGGAGGATATTTTAAAGGATAATAGATAGTTAATATTAGTTAGATAAATAAATTAGTGGTTTAATAGCTATTGATATGCAGTTAAATCGGTCCTTCAAGAATTTGTTAAATGACTATAGCTATCTGATTATTTTTAGCATTAAGACGCCAGCAAACTGATATTATTAAAAATAATTCATAAGATTAATTTAAAGATCATCACAATTCGTATCCTTTGGGCTTTAAAGTAATACATCGTCTTGCAGCTTTTTTATTCCTGGTCTTGGTAATAGATGAATAAATTTAAAATAAATGAACATCACAGAAATTAGCAAACAATTAAATAAATTGGTAACGTGGCATAAATCTCAATACCTTGAGTCAGATCATTCAGAAAGCCTCATTATGAACTATAAAACAGATTAGAATCTTATTTAATTTTAATCTACATTTTACACAAGTATTGCTTACATTCCAAAGGTAATATCTGAGTTTATTAGAGTTGAATTGTTGTCAAAAAGGATGTTTGAACTAATTACATATAAAGTAACAAAAGTAGGAAACGATCTATTATTGACTTTTCAGTAAAACATTTACGTAATTATTTTAGACTTCATATTACTTTCTAACACGTTTAAAATTTAGTCTTGAAATAAATCCTATATTATTTTGCCTATAATCAGAATAATTAACAAAAAAATACTTACTTAAAAGTATGTAATTTTAACATAAATTAACTAAGAACATAATCCACCGAAAAATACTCTAATCCTAAAAGTTAACATTTCTTTAAACTCTTCCAAACAAATTTTAAATACATCCCAGCTCATTTCTTCTCTCAACCTGCACCCCCTCATTTTATAAATCTATCATGGCATCTCTTACAGGTGACTACAGATTCGCGGCCGAGCCACGACAAGTAACTGACCGTCAAAAATACCGTTCCCCTTTCCAACAGCCAGATGACCCTGTGAACATAATGTTTGACCGCAGGGTAATTCGCGGAAACACTTACGCCGTTATGGTAGTTCCCAATGCAAATCAACCAGAATCAGACCCCTAAGCCAATCTTAGAAACCAAAGCTCTAAAAAATTTGAAGAAACCAACTAAGACTTTGCCTTAGAGGAGGAAAGAGACATGGGAACTCCCGAGCCGGTGGAGGGTCGTCTTCATATTTTCACTTAAACCGCTGAGATTATAGAAGAACTGTCTGACAAGCCGCCTGAGAAGGAACAAGAGGCTCAGACTTAGTTCTATATAGACAGACCGCCCAGTCCCCTGTTCACCCCTTAACTCAGTGGGGACTGTATTGAAACATAGGTAGAAGACGGGGAGTTATTTGATTTTGATACTGAAGTAATTCCTATACTTGATGTTTTAGTGGGAAAAACATTGGAGTAGTCGAGATATGAGGTGTTGGAGGATGAGGAGTTACTAATATAGAGGGAGCAGTAGAGGGAGTATGAGTAGGTTAGGAATTAAAGACTGCTTGAAGTATAGAGACTTGAAGCTGAGGAGGTTAGGAAGCATTAGGAGGCGGAGAGGAGGAGGTTGTAGGCCAGGACTAGAAGAGATTAGATGAAATTGGTCCATTAGAAGTTTTGTAGTAGGATTGTGTCAAAAATGCATTTGAAGGGGTTGAAGGAAAAAACTGTTAATAAGTTAAAGGATACGGGAGTATTTATGCATCCTTAGAGCGTTGAGCTGCAGACTGTATACATGCCTTGGCTGTTTGGAGTTACTTAGGATTTCGTAGAGATCAGGGAGGAGTTTGTACTGGAAGCTGCTAAGTTGTTTAGAGGAGCTTATATGGAAGGATGCAGGAGGCATTAAGAGGCGTTGACCTAGGAAAAGGAAAGATAACAGGAGGTTTTAAGGTAATAGGAGAGAGAGGAAAAAGAGAGACAAGAAAGAATTGAGGAAAGGAGGAAGAAAAGGGAGATTAGGAGGATTGAAAGGGAGAAGAAAGCGTTGTATGATAGGATTGAAGCTGAGATTATATAACAAGGGCAGTATAGAGAGCCTGTGAGTCAGCAACTGTTCTCAGACTTTGATGGAAGGTACAATGAGCCTGTTATATCTACATTCGGAGGACTGATTGGAGAGATTATTATTTTGATACAAGCCATTGAGTCTTTAGGGGAAGAGCAATTTAAAGATGAACAATTAACCGTATTCCTGTAAAAGTACTTGCAATATGGAATGAGAAATCCTCATTTAAGCTTTATTTAAATTGATAGAAATGCCATGTAAGAATTCTTCGAAAGCCTGTAGATTGAAGATTTAAGTTTTGATAATCTTAATGAGTAAAGTGAAGAAGTCAAGAACTAAGTGAAGGCATTTGTGCTCAATCCATCCCATGTATTTCCTAGGTCTACTTTATAGGAAATCTGGAAGAAACCTAAGAGATACGGGCTAAGGGCTGGGCTAGTTGCTTAGATTTTGAATATTTTGTACAATTGGGCAGTGTAGAAAGAAGAAAACGGTGGAATTGGCCAAAAACTTAAAATTGAAATGAGAGATCAGCCCACAAGTCAACTATAAGAAAGAGCAATTGTACGCATTTGTGTTCCTGGTAAATAAGAGGAATCTGATCTAAATATCTCTGATGATCAGGATAGAAAGGAAAATTTCTCTGAAATAGAAAACATTGAAGATAGAGCTCTATTCATTCAGCCTACTGTTGAAGATTTAAGCGTTTTTGCTATACATCAAGGACCTCAAAGAATTCTAAGGCATCAGCTTATCAATTTCGTGAAATCTTTAAAGGAATTTAAGGATATTGATATTGAGCAATTAATAGCTAATTTAGATAAGCAGTGCAACGCAGTTGAAGAGAAGATAATTCAGGCCTTTGCTGGAAATCTGCCTGTATTCGAGTTTGAGAGAAATTAGTGTAACTTAAAATATGATTTGTCTTACTAAATTGCAATTATTTGTTAATGGGTTGTTGTTAATAAAAGTTTTAAGAGGAAGATGATAAAAACAACGTATTTTTAGATAATTTTCGAAAAACATTAATAGAATTAGAAGGTAATCCTGGTAACAACTGAAAAACCTTCAAGCGGCAAAATTTTATCAAAGGCTCATAAGGAAAACTAACAGATTTCTATATACTTAAAGAAATTTTAGGGGAAGGAGCTTACGGCTGTGTGAGGAAAGCCATATAAAGAACTCTTATGGTCCCCAGGGCAGTCAAAACTATCATGAAATCCTATGTAAAGCATAAATCTCCACGGTAATTTTTATAAGAAGTTTAATTTCTTAGTACATTGGTAATTTATACTAAGGATCACCCTAATATAATTAAAGTAATCACAGCGTATCAAGACATGCGCAATTTTCATATTGTTACAGAGTTATGTGAAGGAGGGGATTTATTTTAAAGGATAAGCAAAGAAAACCAGCTCGGAGAAAATCTAATAGCAAATTACATGTATTAAATTCTATCAGCAGTTTAATACTGTCATAGGAACAACATAATGCATAGAGATTTAAAGCCTGAAAACATTCTATTCAAGTCTAATAATCCAGATTCTTTACTTAAGGTTATTGATTTTGGGGTGTCTACTTTTATAAGCACTGATTCAAACTATGGAACTTATGGAACTCCGTACTATAAGGCACCTGAGGTAATCTAGGGACAGTATAATGAAAAATGTGATGTTTGGAGTTGCGGTATAATATTATTTGTTTTATTATGTAAGTTTTAGATAGGCGGGTATCCTCCTTTTAATGGCTAGACTGAAAATGAGATCAGGGATAGGATTTTAAACTAGAAGTTATTGTTTAGTGACAAATATTGGAAAGGAAGATCCTCGTAAAGTAAAGACCTAATATCAAAAATGCTGTAAAAGGACCCTGATAAGAGAATAAGTATATACAATGCATTTAATCACGAATGAGTGCAGAAACGATCAAGAAACTAAATAAAGGATATCCCAGTAAGATAAGAGACATTATAAAATATTATACAGTTTTAAACCTAAAGCAAGCTAAAACACGCCATTTTAGCATATATTTCAAGCTAGCTGACAACGGAGTAGGAGACTAATTAAATGGAAAAGTGCTTTATGGAGTTGGATACTAATGGAGATGGGACTTTGTCTGTTAAAGAATTGATGGTAGGGCTCTAGAAGTTTGGATTTGATGTAAAAGATACTTAAAACATAGTAAAATAGTGTGACTTAGACGGAGATGGACTCATTGATTGTTCCGAATTTTTAACTGCGTCTATCAATTGAAAGAAGAATTTATCGCAAGAAAGGCTATAAGTTGCTTTTTCTAGTTTTGATATTGATGGAAATGGAACTATAGATGTAAAAGAGTTAGGTTAGGTTTTCGGAGGAGGAGAAGACACTGTTTGGGATGAAATGGTATAGGAAGTTGATGCTAATGGAGACGGTGTAATTGACTTAGAAGAATTTATTAAGTTGTTAACTAATAGAATTTAATTTATATGGTTCTAGTTATTTAAAGATTGTATAAGAGAAATGAATTACATCTAATACTTTAAACAAGATGATTATAAATATTTATATCATGAGCAAAGCCTTAATATACCTAATTTTACATATGTATAGAAAAATCTAATTAATACTATTTCTAGCATATTCAACAACTTTATTAAGTAAGGTGGATTTTAATTTGCATATTTTATAGGTAAAATAAAAATGTTATAAAGATAAATCACTATAGACGGAAGCAAAGATTTCTAGAATCCTGATTTTCCTACAAACTGAGTCTACTTTAGCTAATACAGAGGAATCATTGGACTATTCTACAAAACCTTTCACCAGTTCCTTAAGAACCCTTGTGTGATTTGAATACTTTTCTCAGTAATATTTTTATTAGTCGAGTAAAGTTACTCAAACTACGATTATCTTTACAAACTCATTCCTCTTATATTGCACTTTATATTTGAATTAATTTCCATCTAATACTTTAACAGAGGAAGGGCTAAGAATGATGATTTAAGACACAATACTACAGTAGTAGCATGAAGAGACGAGTAATTTGTAAGCCTTTTAAGTGGGGATTTAAAAGTAGGAGATATTATCTTAATAACTAACAACTAAGCAATACCAGCTGATCTAATAATACTCTCAAGTTCTAATCTTAGTAAAAAATTTATATGTAATTATACGAGAATAA
>CAKKTI010000624.1:0-11862 GCA_920105805.1 Condylostoma magnum
AAACTTTAAATTTCAATTTCATTTTAATCAGTTTTTGAATTTTAAACTTGGCTTAATCCTAGTCTAGTTTTTTCACTTTCATCTAATTTACCCTAAGTACTCTCAATATATAACTTAAGCTATTATTCTATCTTAATATGGTTTCTTACCTCCTATTCTAGCTTTTAGAGTGCCTTTTAGTACTATTCCTGTGTTTAAAACCCTTCAAACTCATCAAGCATTCTATAATCTCTTACTTTTCTCATTAAATCCTAGGAAATAGTTGAAATTTGTTCTAATTACTGTTGAGGATTTAGTTATTAGATTTCGTTTATATCTAAAATAGAGTCGTCCTCCGAGTGCCTGCTGTTTTATAAATCAGTATACAGGGTAACAGCAATATTAGATATATACCTCTACAATCTATTCAGTCTTTCTTCCATAATTTTATTACGTTAAGCTAATAATTCCTAAAAATTCAAAATTATGAAAGTACCAAAAATGCCTAATTAAATAACAAAGTCTTAAATAAAATTTATTAAACTATTTAACCGTTAAATCATCATTATAATATAGATGAATTGCAGGTACATAGAAATCTTCATCAATATCAAGTCTTCTAAACTCATCAGTTTCATCTTCAATACCATTCTAATCTAAAGTTAACTCCATATCAAGTGGCCTTCCTAGTCTTTTCCACGTATAACTCGCAGCATGATCATTCAAGGGTAAATATCTATCTAAAATTTCCTCTAAAGTCTCCTCCGTGGCTACTTCAATCGTATCATCCTATTTACTCAGCATATTGATAAGCCTTATATTCCTTACCTTAGTAGTCAAGTTACCAATACAATACCTATCAGAGTCATTCCACCAAGGCGTTCCAAAACTATTATCAAAAGTAGCACTGGGATCAACAGGCGGAATATGCACAAAACGGCCTTGAGGACAATAAACCGCCTTTAGCCCCGATACCGGATCAATAAAGGATTTAGGCTGTTACGTCTCTGCGTCAAATCAGTGAGTTATGTCAGTTCCTGCAGCTTTTATTATAGGAGCACATAGAATGTCCCCTCTGTGCTCAGTTAGGAGAGGAGTTAGGTCATAAACACGGTAGAAAAAGGAAACCCAGCAGTCGTAGGCTGTATTGTGCTTTTAGACATCCGCAGGGATGTAGTAGCGACGACGATTGTAAGGCTTAGGAATTTGTTTTTGTTCCTCTGACATTTGTAATAACTGATTTGTAGATTGTAAGGAGCTTATCGGAAGACTAAAATAAATTTTATTGGTAACTTTGCATTGTAAACTATTTTAATGGGTTAGTTTGTTTAAGGGCTATTTAAGAGCTTTGTGTTTTGATACATATAGAAATTCATTGCTTGTACTGTATGTTTTGTAAAGTTTAGAGTAATATATTTACTTGCTTTTATAATAATATGGTCAGAAATAGCTAGAATCACAGTTAAAGAGGGCGCTGGACTGAAAGTGAGCACTAAAGATTTATAGAAGCTCTTAATCTATATGGGAAGAACTGATAGAACATAACTGATTATGTGGAGACAAGGACTTTATTGTAAGTAAGATCTCACGCTTAAAAATATTTTCTTAAGATTTAAAAGAGCTAAAACACAAGCACAATGAAGGATTAAGGGTAGATACTTAGCTCTCTGATGACTTTAAGCGAAATTAATCCTGAAATAAAAGATTAAATTGCTAGAGTATAGGAAGAATATCTTTAAAGATTGGATCAAATAAATAGCTAGTTTTATAGCAATATGCAAACAATAAAAGAGGGAGATTATGAGATTGATATAATTTCCACCGGAGAAGGCTCAAGTAGAAGTAAAACAGAGTCTGATAACTAACAAAACTTATTCACAGCTGATTCAATTTTATAAGGAAATGTAAAAATTTTACCTGATATTTTTGATATTAAAGGGAACGATCAAAACTTCACATTTAATAGTTCTGATTCAAGTAATATATAGCATTTATTTTAGTTACATATTAATTATATTTAGGTTAACATTTAAAAGAATGTCATTTTTAGTTAGTAAAATAAGATTTCCTTAAAATTTAGTAGTGTTTTTTATAATCATGCACATTGTTATTTAATATAATTAAACTTATTGTTGAAAGCTATAAAAATACTATAATAGTTCTCTAATATACTATATAACTAAAATTAGCTTTAAGCACAGTTATAAGTTTGAAATAACTGAACGGATTACACTTCATGGGCTACATCAAGCTTACTGATATAATAACAATTCTGAATATTATATCAGAAATTTTCTAGAAAAGTAAAGCATTAAAATGGAACTTAAAACAATAAAGTAAAAAATTAATGGAATAACTAAGTGTAACACCATATCATGTTTATAGAAATAATCAGCCATAGCTTAAACCATTACTGCATTTGATGGGACCTTTTGTATGAAGTTTATCGTTTACTTATCTTGCTGTCCGTTCTGTTGATACTTACAGTAATTGTACTTATGATGCTTGATTTTATATTATCTATGGAACATACTCATTACTTGTTGCTCTAATTAATGTATGCAATTTTATTCATATAGCTCTATCATTGCCTACATCAAAATAGGCATTTAGATTATAAAAAATAGTACAGATTGTATTATTATTTCCCTTCTCAGTGCTTATAGTAGTATAATTGATTATAGCGGCCAATAATTGGAGAGAAGTTAATGACTTTTTCTTTTCAACACTATATATATACCTAGTATTAATTGTAACATCAATTATGTACTATCACTTTAATTAGTATAATAGAAAAATTTATAAACTTATTATTTTCAGATATTTACATTGCTTTATAATCTTTCTAATTGTTGATATTCAATTTTACAGAATATTTAATTAAATCCCAACTTGATAGGCTTATATTTTCTACATTTTACTCAAATAACAAAGTCTAAAAACCAACTTTAGATTAAATCGTAAATTGTTATTAAAGGTTAAGGAGCCATTACTATAAACAACTATTACGGATTATAATCTCATTTCAAAAACATGTATTCAAATTAATAATAATGCATTTAAGTACAAAATTGCAGCTAATAAACTCTATATTTAAATCTCTTTGTTTATCTTATATAGGCTATAATACTAAATTAATCATTTTAGCTTTATAAAAGAAATGTCATACAATTGTGCTATTGAAGATTGTGAAAGAGCGTTTAAATCAAAAGCTCTGCTAAAAGAGCATATAGTTTAAGACCATAATGGACATAATAATTTTAAATGTGATCAATGCTTCAAAAGTTTTAACTCTGCTTAGAATTTAAAGATACATAGTTATGTACATTTAAGAGATGAGATAAAAGATTAAGGAGAAATCCCTGAAGATGTATAAGTATGCGAAAATATTTAGATTCCACTGCTGACGGAGCTCATTCAAAATGCAAATGATCCCCTGTTAAGACCAAATCTGCATATTGTAAAACTTTACCCATATCCGCCTATCGATAAGTCGGCTATCCCTAAGCGAAATAATAACTAGTTTAGTAATTTTATACTGAATTAAGGCCTTAAATCAAATATTATAGGATGAATTATTAAGGTTTAATAATGAAATGTAATAATTTGAAAATTAGTTAATTATGATATAATACTTAAATAGTGTGATATTTAATCATTATTTAGCTTACTATTGGCTTATGGGCTATATAGAACATTTTTATTAAACCTTATGATTATGTATAATTTGCCTTTAATTATTCTTCTAGTATAAATACAGCATCTTTACATCAATACAAAGAATCATTAAAAACACTGTTTAATTCCAAGCGAACAAATCAAATATATCCCAATATAGCAATGTACACAAAGATTACAATTAAGTACAACTAATAGTAAATCAAATCCTTAAAACCGCCTAATATTTTAAAATAATTTAATAAATGTAAGAAACCAAAACTACAAAACTTGACCAACTCCGCTAGAAATTCATAGACTAAGCAAAATCGTATATTGGTATTCCATACCACAAACGATACTACACACCAGAAGAGCCCCTGTACTACAGTCCTTTATTCCTTGACTGCTGCGGACTAGTCCGCCGGGTATTGACAGATCTTAAGGAAGATTTTGGCTTTTAAATCGGCAGATGAAACTAAGGCTACCAATACGACATGCTTCCAGAGGAAATCCCATTTGAAGAGATGAAGCCGGGTGATTTGATATTCTACTCCGCTACATACTATAATCCTGATAGAAAGATCCACGCTCATAACATGACTCACGTTGAAATTTTCCTAGGAGAGGAATCAGAAGAATAAAGCTTAGGCTCCAGAATAAGCTCAAGAAGTGTATAAATATTTGACTCGTATAAATTTGTGTCTTAGAACTACTATGATGTAGTGCATCATTACAAAAGCATTGATCCCTGGCTTCAAGGAATCTTGAAAAGTTATTGCAGCCAGCATTATTGGCATCCTCCTTAAAGAAGACGAACAAGGAAATCAGCGCTGTTTCCTTAGGTTAAATAGTAAAGCGATTTGACTGTAGTTTCCGGTAATCCGATGGTAAAACAGTCGTTCAGAAAGGCCGGGTATGTATTGAAGTATACTGGGAGTGATGGATGGGTTGCATGGGGAACTGCGGCTGGAAGAATGAAGGAAGGGCTGGAGAACATGAAAACTAAAATTGCTGATTTGAAAAATTGAATTCCTTATGCAAGATAAGGACTACAAATGCCAGAAATGTATTAAATAAGTGAAAAATAGGATAGAACTGATATATAGAATAGGAATTTTTCAGGTGTTTGAGCCCTAAAGACATAGGGGACTAATGGGTTTAATTTAATAGGCAATTTGGAAGGATTTAAGGAAAAGTTGCTTTAAGAGGACTACAGTAATTCGATACTATAAAAATATATAGAAAACCCATGTCTTATATCAGGATTGAAATTCCATATTAGAATATATTTCCTAGCAGTTTTTTAATAAGACTGGAAACTGTTTTGAAATACTGATTATAGAGGCTATACTTCCGGAGAGCCATATGCTATAGAATGTACTAGTAAGATCCCCCATATAACAACAATTAACTCACCTACTTCCAGGGCTTTTAATAGGAACTAACTCGAAAGAGAAGTGCCACCTGCCTCTTTTGTGTAATTAGAGGAGGAATTAATATAAGAATTTGCAAGTGCTTTCAGAAAATTAGGATAAAATGAAGGAGTAGAAGATCAATTCATGATTTTTGGGCTGGATAGCATTGTAAGAGAAGATGGAGAAGTTTTTATGATCAGTACTGAAACGTAGATACTAGAAGCTGATATATAAGACAGCAATAGCTTATTGGGATTCTTAGAAGATGTTGCTAAAGTTTTTAGGCAATTGAAGAATAATAATGAGCTTTCAATTGCAGAAACCAATTTGAGGGAAGTTTAGTTAATTTTTAATGTTATAAAAATGCAAAATCAATAATTCTCTTTACCAATTTTTAAGTTGCCTTCTAAAAGAAGAGATGGGCATAAGAGAAGCGCTTCACTAATAAGATCCAGAGAAAATCATTTAAAAGGGATTTTTAAACTAATTTAGCCTTAGTCAAGGTAATAATCTACTACTCAGCGACCCTCTTATATAGGCTTAGATGCGAAATTAAGCTTTGTGAATTCTTGTAATGAAATGCCTAAGTACTTGTAGTAGAGATAGAACTAGGAAACTGCTAACTTTGCTTACTTAAAATCTGTTAGGTAATAAAAGTTATTACCATAATCAATTGGACTAGTACGAAGAAAAGGTAAAAATAAAGATTTTAATTTGAAATCTTTAAGTATGGGCGACAATTATGGAGCTGCCTTCTCAGAAAGCCTTAAAAATATATCAAAAGTAGAAATTTTAGACTTATACAGAAACAGGCTAAGTTAATAAGGCATACATAAGATTCTTAATAATCTTGATGTTTGAGACCTGAAAATTTTGGACTTATCTTATAATCATGTATCGAATGATTCAATGATTATAATTGCAAATCTTGTAAAGAATGAATCATGTATTATTGAAAATCTTAAATTAGAGAAAAGTTATTTATCCCAGTAAGCAGTACTGGAAATATGCTAAGCCATGCTTACTAATGTATCGATAATCAAACTAAATTTATCAAAAAACTAAATCAATGAAACTGCTGCAAATAAACTAGGTAATGTTCTTAATATAAATAGAACACTTTAAATACTAGATTTACATTGAAACAAAATAAGGGGGCAAGGAGCAATGGGTATCTTTCAAGGACTATAAAAGAACACATCTTTAAATCAATTAGACATATCGTGAAATGCTTTAGGCAAAAGTTATGATTAGTTGCCTTAAACAATATCGTAATTTTTTTAGAGCAATAGAAGCTTACAGCACTTAGACATCTCTTATAATTACTTTTCATATGAGGAATGCACTATTTTAGCACAAGGCTTGATGGTGAATAAATCTTTATTCGGAATTCACGTCTTGGGTAACGAATGCTATATTGATGCCTTAGGATTTATGATACCACAACGAATCAATTTAGTCAAAGGAGGTAATTAAAAAAACATAAGAATTCTTGAATCCAGCTAAAACTTTTCAAAGCTAATAAACTATAATAATTGCTGAATTTGTGGGGAATGAGTTGAGTAATAATTTGATATTGAATGTAAAGGGGAAGACTAAGTATATATACATTTATAGTGTGATTAATTTTAAAAGTTTCCGATGATCAAGAGTAGTGAGGGCTAATATACTATTAAAAGAGTAATTCCTTAAGGTTAGTAGTTATTTTATTACACATAAGCAAGTAATGCATTTATAGACAAAAAGTTCTAGTTTAAGTAATAGAAAGATCAGATATTTAATAAAATATTGCCGAATGGATAAAAACTGAATTTAAAAGACTTATTCAGCTCTAGACCTCGTCCTTATAACTAATCAAATTAATATATAATTGGCCAGGAGTAAAACTAATAAACCTAAAATCTATAAAAGCAATGAAGTCTTCCTAGCTCTATTTTCAGAAGATACAAATTTGATACTGAAGCACTGCTATCCGAATGCTTTGAATTTGATTGATACCATTGCAAACTGAACAATATGATAAAAAATTAAGAAGTATTGAGAGCAGTAAAGGAAATTCTTAAGTAAAACTACCAGCATATACTAGAGGTGTATAAATATCTATCAGCATTAACCTGCAATGAGATAATATCAATAGGAAACAATGTACTCACAGATTTCCTAAACCAGATTCACCTTTATGATTAATACTACTCCACATCCGATTTAGGTGTTAATTGAAATTCCGTAGTTTTGCCTAAGATCAAAGGATAAGCATTTAATCCAGGACATGCATTAGTTAGATATGAGTTTTTAGAGATATTAGTCCGTATAGCTAATGATAGATACTTCAAAACAAAACTATAATCAAATCTAGACAGTGCCGTTAATCATTTCCTCCAGCATGATATTATTCCATATGCTAACAAAATATAAACACTTTAATGACGGTAATAACGATATTTACTATAGGATGTTGACTATGTTCTTAAGTACTATCTAAATATTCTTGAGTTTGTATTCAAAAAGCATTCTAATACTCGAGGTTTTGTTTAATCCCGAGGATTTATGAGTATGGAAGAATTCAGAGTGTTTTGCATATAATGAGAAATAGTTAATGAAAATGTAGCTTCCAGGGACGCTGATATCTGCTTCATTCTATCAATGCAAACTTAAGTAGATACTCTGTATAAGAAAAGACATTTAGAGATGTAATTTATGGAATTCATAGAAGCCATTTGCCGAGTATGAGACATAGAGTAATGATTTTACAATAATCCACAGCTAGAATCCCTGTCCTTAAAGCTAATAAACTTATTTAAGACCATGTACTAAAAACTACCACAAAGCCTTAAAATTCCTCACATTTCAGAAGATTCCATACCAAATTTAAACTTAGAAACTAATTAACCTAATTATTTTTCGGAAACAGTAGACTTCTAACTACAGGAATACAGTTGTTATAAGTGAGTTAAAGCCTATCATCAACAGTATTATTGCATCTGATTTTACCATTATTGCTCAATAAAATAACTCCTCCCGAACAACTAGGTACATTAGACCCTTCCACCGGAGGTGGAGCCAAATAGTTACCAGATTAGTCAACCTCCAACTCCACTGTATACGTCTTCCCAGTTTCCCTCCTCATCGTCTCCTCATACTCACTTTTAGCACTGCTAAGCACCGATCTTACTATATCCACATCCACTTGCCTGCACTTAACCTGCACATTCTGCTCTAGCAGTTTAATAAGTCCTTCAACAATCAATCTTTTAAGAAAATCTGAGTAAAGAGAATCATCGCCTCTTAATTTCTAATCAAGTGCTATCCTTGACTCATTGAGAGCTTCTTGCACGCATGCATTCCTTGCCTGCATGATTTCCATACGTGCGGCGTTAATAGCAGCAGATCGGGCAATTTTCCCCTTAGTTATTAATTACTTCCACTTTTTGTCGTACTCAGCCTGCAGTCTCTCCTTAGCAGTATGAAGATGCTTAGTTTTGGCAAGATTATACTCGTGCTCGGCCTGGGCACTAATCTCCTTTGCCCTGTCGTAGGCCTGGTTCTCCACAAAGGTAACCATGTGCTTTATACGCTGCTCGATCTCCTGCTGGTTCATCCTAGAAATATTATAAATGGAAGATAATGAAAAGTTGTAAATTCCCTATCTTGAGAAATAAAAAGGGAATGAGTTGTTTAAGGATGGATGTTACCAGGAGGCTAGTAAGTGCTATTGCAAGGCTCTGCTGGCTATGAATCATTTACTGAAATCTGATGTATTTGAGTCACCAGATGTGGCTGAACGGTATATTGAAGAGATTTAGATTCCTTGCTTGTTGAACCTTAGTCTGTGCTATTTGAAAATGGAGGTGTATTTAAGTAATGTTGTAATACATTGCTCGGATGTACTGAAATTTAAGCCAGATAGTATTAAAGGGCTGTATTATAGAGCAAAGGCACATGTTATGCTAGGAGAGTTGGAAGCTGCAAAAGTTGATATGAAAGTTGCTTTGGGAATTGAACCAGGGAATAAAGTTGTTAGGGAGTTGTGATAGGAGTATTTAAAGGCTAAAGAGATGAACCAGTAAAAGGCTAAGGATATGGCTACTAGAGCTTTTAAATAAGATAAGAAATAATAGGCACCTTAGGTTGAAAGAAGGAGTGTGTTTGTGGAGATTGTAAAGGGGTTCTTTCAGACGTGTAGGAGGAGAAGAAGTTATTAAAAGTTTTATTATGTATTACTGCTAGTGTTTAGATTGGTTTTATTATAAAAGGATTGTCTATGATATCATTAAATTCATTTAACAAATGTAAAAATGGTAATTTTCAGAAATTATAACTAGTATAAACTTACATACGTAAGCCAATAGAAAAATTTAGTAATCATTACATTATAAACTTTTCAACTCCAATATTTAGTAAACTTAATTATACTAAATATCCAAATGAGAGTAATCATTGTATTTCTGTATCTCATAATCAATATTTTCGGACGTCTTTCATATACTAATAACGTGCATGCTTGTATTCTGAGTTTTAACAGGAAACTAATTTTAAAAGGGTTTTATATCATAAATCAACCCAAAAAATTATCCTATTCACCCGCTATGAGTCACAACTAACACTTTTTAGTTATCTTAATATAATCCTAATAAGTGAATTATAAAGCTTCTTACCCTATCTCTTAATTACCTAAAAGATTCTCCTCCTTCTGGAATAAAATCATATACGCCTTCATTATTTTCATCTTCTGAATGTCGTAACTCACTTATATTTCTACCTTCATATATCCCACTGTTTTTTTCCCTTAATCTTTCATCATAAGTTACAGGAATATCACTTCTCAAATTATGCAAAGGTTCAATAGTATCTATACATCTTTAAAGATCACTGCAATAAATGTGATCAAAATTCATCTATGCTAAACTGTTGCAAAGCAATTGGGCCTATTGTCTCCCTAAATCAGTTAATTCTCCTTGTTATTGTCCTTGTAAAACTTATAACAAGTTAGCTACGGTCTAGCCATGTCTAACAATATGTAATTCCATTATTATATTTAAGTTTATACGTTGGCAATTAGTGCTGATTTTTCCTATCTAAATATTATGCATAAACTATACATTACAACTTTTTATAAAAATGGTAAGATAAGAAGGTATATAGGTAGTGAACTAAATGGTTATTAAAAGATTGTATGACAAAATTGATAAAATATAAGCAGATAACTAGTAACTCCAATAAAACCTTAATTAATTATAATAAAAAAACATAAAGGATAAATTAGGCTATGAGATTGTCATCTAATCTTTAAAAAAAGATAGATGACAGTAGTTATAATAAGTAAATAAGAATAAGAGTAAAGTTAAAAAACTTAAGCTTAAAATGATAGGTCTTAAAGCCTCAAAAGGAAAAATAATTAAGCAATTAGAAGGCTAATTTCAAATAGAACGACAATAATACATATAAAGGGTTAGAAATCTAGAAATCTAACTATAAGAATACATTTTATTTAATGAAAACAAAGACTAGTACGAGGAAACTTTATGATAATTAAAAGAAGAGCTATAAAGCAAAGAAACAGAATTTTAAAAGAAGCTAAAGGAAATATAAAGCAGGAATACAAGAGTTTACGATAGATTAAAATCAGATATGAAGTTTAAAATAAAGGATATGATTAAACAAATGTAGATTGAATAGCCAGAGTCCATAAATGCTTAGATAGACTAAAATTTTGATTTTAATAATTTAAACTGGCTTAGTCAGGCAATCCAAAATAATCAGAGCTAATAATAGAGTGTAAATAATGTTTAATCAAATGTATCACCTTAGCAAAAAAAAGTATTATCTAATAACTATATACCTGAAAATATTTATGATGAGTTTGTTAGAAGAAATAATAATCTAGAAAAGCAACTAAGCTATTTTCAGAGAGAAAATGAACAATTAATGTACAAATACTCTTAAATGGTTCATAATATGTCGCAGATTAGTTAAATCTTAAATGATTTTATAAACGATGTTAAAGTAACTTAAAAAGTGTAAAAGTTTGAAGTAGATATAACAAAATTAAATGACAATTAAGTCGATAAACTAACAGTCAACGAAAGAGCAGCAATCGTAACTTTCTTAATCAAACATATACAGCAAACGTTAAACTACAAAGAATAACAGACTCCTCAAATAAAAGTAAGCAGAGGCAAATTTATCAAAAAGTCAAATTCTCTAGGCTCAAGTTTGATTGAAGGAGTTAACTATAACAAGAATCTAAAATTTCCAAATATAAAAAAGCATTTAAATCGTCTTAATAAAATTAAAGTTTAAATGAATTTTTAACCAGGTAAGTTATAGTTACCTCCTAAGTCAAAAGCACGTTTTAGAAGAGTCTGCCATTCAACAAGGTCGCATTAATGGGACTGCCGGTTTAGTATATCCCCAAGCAAGAATAACGAAAGAGTGCATAGACAAATAAGAGATTACTTCTCTAGTCCATTGTATCAAAATGATGAAACACTAGATGGAGCTATTAGATTAGCATCGCTATCAAGAAACAGTAGATTTTAATTTCCTAAAAAAATATATAAAAGGCGAGTAAATCAACTGCCGAAAATAATATATAGGAAATAAGACAGTCATTAAATAATCCTAAAAACATATGAAGAATCTAATAAATTACTGAGTTAACCTTTTCATCAAGTTTTGCTACCTTTGTATTTAATTACTCAATATTTTGTAAGAACATTGAGTAGTTTTGCTCATATAAAGTTTTTGTGTCTTCAATTGATTAATTTAGTTTTTCCAGGGAACTTTTGGTGAGTTCATTATACTATTT
>CAKKTI010000625.1:0-11849 GCA_920105805.1 Condylostoma magnum
TTCTTCTTTGAAGTAATAATTTAGAGGTGTTGAGGATGGTGGAATGTAACTTGTTGAGTTGATGCATAAGATGAGACTTAAAAGGATGATAACTTTCATATTTATATATAAAACTAATGAAGATTTATAGGCTTGGGATTTCTTTACACACTGTTTTGTTAACTAGTTTTTGTGTTATTGTTAGTTTAGATAATATAAAACTGAGTTCTTATTAGCAACTAATATGTATTACACAGATTGAGAAAAGCCTAATATTGTATCAATTCTGTAAGAGAAGCCATTAGAAGGAGTATTAAATCTAAAATCTAAATAATAATGTCAAGATAAGCATGACATGAAATCTCAATAACAAATGAATTTCAATTTATAAGTAGAATTGCTTTATTCCTAAAATAAAAATTAGAAAAATTGTAAATGTAATAATCACTATTTATGAATAAATAAAAACTAAACTTTTAGTGTATCAATCTACTCTTATACCCCTTATTTTATAACATGATAACTCAAATAATTTTAAAACATCTTTCTAATAATGATTAACACAAAGAAAGTTAAGCTAAGGATAATAAATATATTATATTTTCATAAGATGTATAAGACAACTCTAGAATATATAAGAAAGAATATCAAATCTGTTGTCAAAAAGTCTATAAAAATTTCCTGGCTTCACGATTAATAAAAGCTAAATTTCTGAGATTTTACCACGAAATTTCCGATCCTGAGTAGAGACGTATATAAGATGCCATTATTTGCCTATCTTAAATGAGAGTGGTAATTTATCAGGTAGTTTTAAGACCATCTTTTTATTTTATAGTAATTGTTAGACCATATAACCAAAAGTACAAAAGGCGTGAATGCATAATGCCCTTATTGTTTGCTTAAATCTAATTTACATCAATCACAGTAGACAAGTACTCTAGAAAACTGATATACCAGGAATAAAGTATAAGTTATTATTTACAAATGAGTTCTTAAAAATGTATAAGAAATGCAGCATAATACCAATAGATAATCTGACTTTATAATACCACTATTATTCAAAGCTAAATATCAAAATTTAATAACTTTTAAATCTGTGTAATCCCAGTTCTGTCAATTTTATAAAAAATGGAACATTGTATTGAACTAATCATCAGAAACTTGGTTGCTGGTATCAATTTCTAATAATTATACCAGGCAAATTATCAGTACATGGGATGGCCCGCTCAAAAGGATATTCAAAGCATTCTGAAGGGCAAAATCTTCACCTAAAATAACTTAATAGCTCTATGGAGAAATCTAGAAAGAACTGATCCGGCCATAAGGCTCAAAAGAACCCTCTAAATTTGCCAGCTGTTCACGATAACTTGCTAACCTACGATAGGCACCTTAATTGATGAATTTGTAAAGGACAATGAGATTAGAACCTAGTATTTGAAATATTTAGATTGCTTAGTCAAATCAAGTGACTAAGCTAAAGAAATTTTATAAAGAGTAAATCCTGATGATTTTATTGGAGTAAGGCTTAAAACTTATGGAGAAATATCATGGAAGCTTCTTTTTATCAAAACAGATCAGAAAGAATAGACTAATAGAATTTTATAATGGATTATAGGATGCTCCAAAGTTAATTTAATGAGAGCTGTAGAAAAGGCTAGAGAATATATAAGATATTAAGCAAGGCAGCTAGAGTTATAACAAAAATAGTTCTAATACAAGGAACAAAAGGGGATAAAAGGAATCATTGTTTGGCATAATAATAGTATAAACTCATTTTGCATTTCAAAAAGTGAATAAATGATAATATCAGGTTGAGGTGAGCATATAAAAGTGTGAGACTTATAAAACCCATCTAGAAACAAAATCATTGGTAAACACAATAATAATGTATTATCAGTTTGTATTTCAAAAAGTGAATAACTAGTAGTGTCAGGTGGAATAGATTCTACAGTAAGAGTATGAGACTTATAAGAACCATACAGAAACAGAATAATTGGGGAACATGATAGACGTTTAGTAAGATCAGTTTGCATTTCAAGAAGTGAATAGCTAGTAGTATCAGGGGGAGGTGATAGTCAAGTAAGAGTATGGGACTTATAAAACCCATCAAGAAACAGAATCATTGGTCAACATAATAGAAGTGTAAAATCAGTTTGCATTTCAACAAGTGAATAGCTAGTAGTATCAGGTGGATGTGATAGTCAAGTAAGAGTATGGAACTTATCAAACCCATCCAGAAATAGAATAATTGGTTAGCATGATAGTGAGGATGTATTCTCAGTTTGCATTTCAAGAAGTGAATAGCTAGTAGTATCAGGTGGATGTGATAAGAAAGTAAGAGTATGGAACTTGTCAAACCCATCCAAAAACAGAATCATTGGCCAACATGATGATTATGTATTGTCAGTTTGCATTTCAAGAAGTGAATAGCTGGTAGTATCAGGTGGAGAAGATAAGAAAGTAAGAGTATGGAACTTGTCAAACCCATCCAAAAACAGAATCATTGGCCAACATGATAAGGATGTATATTCAGTTTGCATTTCAAGAAGTGGAAAATAGATAATATCAGGTGACGGTGAATTAAGAGTATGGAAAATTTAGTTAGATAAGTTTTGCATTATAATATTAGTATTTACTGAATTATTTGGATATATTCTATTAATTATATAAATTTCATAATACAAGTTATTTGGATAAGTTTTATTTAATATTGACAAAATAAATAAGTTGCAATAAAGATGAAATTCTGTTTGATAAAGTTAGTTGGATATACGTTTAAAATTCATATTAAGCTCATTAGTTACTTATTTCCCATCTAATGTATTAATATATCTTTACATTTTCAATGAGAGATGATTACCTGAATAACAAACATTTATATCTATAAAAAGCAAACAGGAAAACCTGTACAAGCTATAATTATTACAACTCCTTATTCATAATTATTTTTACAATCGAGTATTTATAATAACTTTGATTTTAATTGTATAAAATAATAATGATATAATGTATTATAAGCTATAACTTTAAATTGTGTAAGCCTCTATTTTTTATTGATTTAATATTGCTATCTAAAAGTGTATTATATGAATTACTCATTTCATAATTTCTATGATTAAGGGCTAGTTTACCTTTATTAATTTTAGGTAGGAATCAAATACAGATTAGATCACTTAGTCGAAGCATACAGGCTCTATACTACTAATGAGCTATCAAAGAGTATAACAAGCAATATAATATTAACTGCTTTAATTTACTTGTAAGAGGATAAGTTATTTTACTCTAATAGATCAATTTTCTAATTGTTTTATTTTAACAATTATATGCATTTCTGAGTTATAATCCGCAGCTCGAATATGATGAGTATTAAAATCAACTGCACCAAGTACACCTTAAATCCTTTTATTTTTAGTACCTATTAGAGTTTTTAGCGAAAGTATCAATTTTATGTAGTTTTGAATATAAAATCCTTACTTACAGCCGCATATCATTCGAAAGCTCAGCATATTTTCTTGGCATTATAAACTAAAATATACCACAGTACTGATTTAGTATTTTCACATATTTAATATCTAATGTTATAGGCTATGTAAGTTTAAGCTTATTAGCATATGAAGGTAATTATAAGAGATATTTCCTTTCATCATATAAACATTATTTTAAAGGACTCTTACTATATCCCTTGCATTTTTAATATGGAAGGCCTCAGCACCAACTTCTCTGACCTAAAAGAGTCTAACACAATTGATAGCTTTATTTTCAGTACTCCCCCAATCGATCCAAATAGAACTCTTGAGGAATTTCGCATAAATCTTTCCTAGTATATCTACATAAACTTCAATACCATTTCGAACAGCTATATTTGTGCCACTGTAACAAGCCTTTACTCTTTGGCCTTCAAAGGAGTTCCATAGCTTCTGATTGATAACTTATAGCCTATAATAAAAGTAAGTAAATCAAATTCAAATAAGCTTTTAGCCTTATAGAATGACCAAGGATTTGACATTTTCAGCGTTAAGGGACAAGAGATCGTATACAGAATACCTAAAATAATTGAAAACATTGAGTATTTCTAATTCTGTAAAAGTGATTCAGCCCTTCTGATTAAGCACAACGTATAAAACAAAGGAAGATATGTAATGCTAATAGATTTAAAATCATCTTCAGAACTAAGTGATGTCTTTTTTGATACTGATGAATCTTTAATTATCTACATAAAAAACATGAATATAATAGTACTTTGCACTGCAATAGGATAGCTCAAATTCTACTAATAGAATAGCGGATTTTTATTAGATTTCTAAAATGGACACGACGGGAAAATTCTATGCTTTTTGCATTTAAAGTCTAGAAACCTATTTCTCACAGGAGGCTAGGATAGGCTAATACTCGTATGGGATTTAAACACCTATCAGATAATTAAATCGCTATAAGGACACGAAGAAGACATCTTTAAGATCAAAGCCCCAAGTTAAGATGAGAGTTTTATAGCTTCATGTGATGCTTCAAATACAATAATTTTATGAAACGTAGATGTATTTGAGAGTCTGATAGTAATAAAGAATAATATTCGTATTAGAAACATTGGATTTGACTCAAATTTTACATTTTTGTACGCTATATGCAAGGGAGTTATCAAGTAGTGAACATTCATTGAGAAAAAGCTAGAAAAGAAATAAGTACTAGAGCTAAAAAATGATTAGATTAAGTGTTTTGTGGCATTAGAAGGCCATATAATAATAGGTACTAACAAAGGAATAGTATATCTAATATCAGAAATGAATAATCAGGTTGTCTGAAGTAAGTAAGTTAATGACTCTGTGATAATAAGCTTACATTATTCATAAGAAACTAACTAAATTATTACAATTTGGGAGGACAGGAGAATAATAATTACTACAATGGATGAATTGGCTAGTCAATAGTAAGTTTAATATGAAGAAGATATCAAGTTGTCGTTATTCAACCAATAAAAGCAGTAGTTGATTCTTATTATTTAGCAGATTTATAATGGCTAATTATAGTAAAGTATACTGAAAGTATAAATCCCTAGTTTTTCAGTAGTATAAAAATAAAGACTTGCAAAGGAATAAATTACCAGAATGATCTTTTATGATGAAAAAACAATTGCATTGGGCAAAGATAATTCTGAAATATCAATTTTAAATGAAGATACTTTACTACAATAAGTTACTTTAAAAAGATTTTACAAAAGTCCAGTCCAAAAGCTTATACCATATCCACAATCGGACTTGCTTATATCCACTTATAACGACAAATCAGTAAAATGGTGAAACTTGAAAAACTAAAGGGTTGAATTGAAATCACGGGATAGTGCTATATTTATAGTTGATGTGAGGTCTACCTAAGATTAAGAGTATGCCATAGTATTATATAATGATAATAAATTAGGAATATTTTCGTATAAACAACTATCTACTTTATTCTAACTTAATCTAGATAAAAGAATCACAAAAATTAAATTAAGTCACAATGATGATTCTCTGTATTTGCTGAATTCTTCATCTATCTACAAAATAAGAAATCCTTTAAAATTCACTGAGTTTACTATTATACCAGAGGACAAAGGATAAATCAAGTTTATCAGATATATTAGAAATATTATAGAAGATATACCTACAACATACAGCCCATCTTATAACAATTATTGCATTTTCCCGCTTAAAATAAATGCTCTTCATATATAATCTTTATTTTTGCGAGCTTATGATATCAAAGCAGCAATTAAGAGTAAAATACCATTAATTACTTCTGAAAGGGGTGAAAATCCTATGTCTATTTGTTTAGAGAAGGGCCATACAAGCTTGGCAGATTAAATGTTGGGATATATGATTAAATACTACTAAGGCCTATATCGACATTCCTTATGTTAACTGGAAAACAACATAACTCAGCTAAATCTAGAAGGATTATAATCTTTAGAGATGTTTTATAACAGCATTTTCCCAGTCTAATAGCATGTTCCTGGCTTCGGAGTTCCTAAGTAAAAGCTCCCTATGATCATACTCTCAGATTGTAGATCAATTAACCCTGATGACTTCTTAATATACAATTCAGAGAGCCAAAATGAAGCATTGGAATTCAGATCTAGCTAAATATCTTTCGATCTAGAATAAGGCAGTTAAGAATCAATGGAGTTCATTAAAAGTCTTAGGGTCTGTGAAAATGATAAGATCTTTGAATCCACTATCATCTAGTATATTTTAGACTACAAATGGAAAAAAGTTAGGTGGATATTTTGGACTTAAGGAGTAATTTATCTAATTTTCATGATACTGCAAACATTTCATATAGCATATCCTAGCTATAAAAAATTGATGGTGATTCCAATGCTTGTTTTGAACTCTTTGTTCCTTATCCATGAAATAATTCAATTAGTCAAAGGAAAATTTGATTATTTCTTCAGCATTTGAAATGTCCTAGACTTGGTAAGGATTGTTTTGATATATATATTCTTTGTAACTGTATTCTTTTAAGATGAGGAGTTATAATTCAAGGATACCTAAAAGCAAGTACTGATCTTTATAACTTTGGTATCATGGTTGAAACTTGCCTCGTATGTTAGGGTAATAGAACAATTCCGGTATTTAGTTCGAACAGGTTAATTGATTCTTATTGATATTATGTCCTTTATGATCCTATTGGCTATTAGTAACACTACTTTTGGGCTAATTTACTTTATACGTCATGAGACAGAAGCTGATATCAGCATATATGAAGCCTTGGAAATTTCTTATAGATTGAACTATGGGGAGTTCTAAGAAAATGATGACTTAGTAGAACTAGTTATATTTAGTATATAGACAATCTTAAATCCCCTGGTTTTAATGAATCTTTTGATTGCTATAATGGGTGATACTCATTCTAGATCGTAAGAGACTATGTAAGCTGCAGATTCAAACTAATTATGTGATATGATATTAGAAGCAGAGTCTACAATACTGTGGGTGAAAAGCAATTAGAAAAGATAATTTATGCATATTTGCACAGCTGTAAGCTTGGATACTTAAAAGATAGGGAAAGGAGTAGAAAACAGTTTAAAAGATATAAAAAATACGACAAATAAATCAGAGAAAAGATTATTACTTTTAGAAAATGAGCTTACAGATCTTCAGAAATTTGTGAAAACCGAGTTTAAACTTGCTAAAGATAATATATTAAACATTGAACATAAACTTAATAATATAGGATCCATACAAGAACAGCTTCAAAGAATAGAGAACTTTTTGCTTAGTTGATTAGGTAATATTTTAGTACTAACTTTTGTAAAATTTGTTTTATATAAGAGGGCCTACACTTTAAATAAACATAACAATTCTTTCAAAGGTAGGTCTCTTTTCTCATAATACAACCTTTTATAAATTTGAGTTTTCCTATTAATAAACATTAGCCTTCTATCACCTTTTTCGTCAATTCGATTTCTAGTTCAGTTATTTTTAGTATTCATTTCTTCTTTTAATTTATTAATTTACTCCAATTTATACTTGACTCAAGATAATTGTATATATTATCCGAAAAAAGCTTAACTTTGGGCTTTATCAGCCCTGGGAGCTGGTACTTCTTTCGTGTAAGGGAAAAGAACATTAAATGTTCTGATAACTCCTGGGCTATCTCGATAACTAGATTAATAAATCTTTAGTATTTCTTATTTATTCTATCCATGTGCCGTTATATATGAAAAGCTTAGTTATATGTTATTGGCTCATAATTCCTAGTTCTTATATTCACTCTAGAATCTACATCAATCTAGATGTTGCAATACTATTTTTCTCTTCTTACATAACCGATACTTACTACTAGGGTTCAATTTCAATGTTACTAGTTTAAAGGTACAACTATAATTATTGTATATTTATATAGGAGATAATTCAAGTCTGAAATCTTCTAATGACACCCTATTTTCACTAAAATACCTAGAACTCTTGACTTCTCAGCCAAACAAGCATGATGGAGAGGAGTTCTGCCCTCAATCACATCAGATCCATGTTCTATCAAAATTCTAATTAATTCCACTAGCCTACTAAAAGTATTAAAAGTAGCATAATGAAGAGTTGCATTATTGCTCTTAATAACATAATCATTCCTGCTCAAAATCAACTAGGTACACTCTAGATTAGGTGAAAAACATGCAAAATGTATAGCTAGATGATCCTTTGCTATATAACTAACACTATTATCAAATAAAAGTTTTACTATATCTGAATGGCTCTTTAAACTGGCATGATGTAGAGGTGTTGTTTTAATTTTGTCTCTGCTATCTATAACTCATCCCTCAATACTAAAAACTTGCACACTTCCAGTTACGTATTCCGTGCTGCCAGATGAAGGTAGCTTATTCTGCTTTCTTCTGTTTCTATAATTGCTTCTTGGAGATCATAGTTAGATAAAAGCCATTCAAATCTGATCAAATTTCCTTTGGAGTAATATTTTAGTATTCTTAGTAGTAGTTGGTATACAGATTTGCTTTCTTTAGTCTGCTCCTCCTTTGAATAAAGCTTACCAGTTTTATTTTGTAGCATTTTAAATTACTTGTAGATCTTCAATTGTTAGTTTGCTGTACAAATTTTTATATTAGTTTAGAGTCTGACATTTAATTATTAGAAAGGAAGAAAGCTAATTGATTGTTGCGTATATGAATGATTGTATTAGATATTAATTGTAAAAATTGAGTATTGTCTAACTAAATAATCTATATAAGTTATATTGCTTTAGCTAATAAAATTGTAGTATATTTTCCTAGAAGGCTATAGTATTACAATGAACACATTTGTAATAAGATACGACTATTTCTTCTTTAAATAGTGAATTTTTCCATATACATAACTTGCACATTAATCTAAAATTTATAACTAATAGAAGTTGTATTAGATTATAATCCCAAATTAGCCTAGATTTGCAATCAATATTGGATAAAAGCATACAGCTCTCCTACTCAGACCCTTACTAGTAAACTCGTAGAAAATTATTATTAGTAAAAAGTGAACGAAAAAAAATGGCGGCAAAAAACGCAAATATGAAATCATTTCGCGCCTCTAATATTTAAGGACGAAATTTATTGTACTAATAATCAAAAATGAACAAGTTAATCATTTGCTTAATCTTCGGAGCTATCCTTACTAACGGAACTCTTATCAGAGTTAACAATAGTGGAAAATAACCTAATCAAACCGCTGGAGCTTAAGGTGGAGCTGGAGTTACTGGTGGAGCTGGAGTTACTGGTGGAGCTGGAGTTACTGGTGGAGCTGGAGCTTAAGGTGGAGCTGGATTTACTGGTGGAAATGGAGTTACTGGTGGAGCTGGAGTTACTGGTGGAGCTGGAGCTTAAGGCGGAGCTGGAGTTACTGGTGGAAATGGAGCTAAAAAGCACTTAGACGGAGACTCAGACTTTGACTTTGACGGAGAATTTGACGGAGACTTTGACTTTGACGGAGAATTTGACGGAGACTTTGACTTTGACGGAGAATTTGACGGAGACTTTGACTTTGACGGAGAATTTGACGGAGACTTTGACTTTGACGGAGAATTGAAAAAGGATCATGAATTTGATAGATGTTTAGAGGGAACTGATCTCACTGAGGAAGAAAAGGGTGAATGTGGATTTGGAGTTTTAAAACACCTTTCTAAAGCATTATAACACATCTCTTTTGTATTTGACGTTGCTACTCATGAATTAGCTGATTCCAAATTAGGTCTTGCCGCTTTTGATGCTATACAAGAAGTTTTTGAGGGCTTTGATGATGAAGATTCTAATGATGATTATTCTGATTACGATTTATCTCCTTTAGAAAGTTTGGCAGAAGAATTAGAAGGCTTTTTGGAACTTGTATACGCTATGCAATACTCCGAAAATGCTTTAGAAGCTAATTTAGACCTTTAAGTTCTTCTTGAAGCATTGGAAGAACATGATGGAGAAGAGAAAAAAGATGGACAAGGAAATGGACAAGGAAATGGACAAGGAAATGGACAAGGAAATGGATAAGGACATGGATAAGGACATGGATAAGGAAATGGATAAGGACATGGATAAGGACATGGATAAGGAAATGGATAAGGAAATGGATAAGGAAATGGACAAGGAAATGGATAAGGAAATGGACAACATTCCCAATAGTAGCTAGGTAATGATAACTAACGTTTATGAATATTGTACTTAATGTTTTGATTAATTCAGTTTCTTTTTTTAATTATTGCTTCAAAATTAATGACTCAAGCTTAGAGTAATTTATTTTAATACAGTGATCTTATATTTAGTACTTGGTATAATTAAACCTTAGGAAATTTATTAGCTTTATTATATATTATAACACAAGATTTACATTAACTATTGCCGTTAAATAATAGCAACCAGATTAGATTTTTAAAGCTTAATAACTAAAACCCTGTATATATTTTTGACCTAATGACAACCTAGTTTTGATTTTCTTAATTCTTTGATATTTTAGATTTTCCTTTTAAAATTTTATCAACTAAATGCCTATGCCTAGCTTCAACCAAGTCGTATTTCTCGTCAGGAATAATATTCTACAGCCATCCTCTAAATAAAACAAATGTTAGAACACCTAAGATATAAGTAAAATTAGCTATCTCCGGATCAAATAAATAGGAGCAATAGATAAATTAGTAAAGATAGATACAACAATAACAAAGTTGATTATATGAGTTCAAACTCCAATACTATTAGATCTTTAAGGCAATAGCCTTCTAGCTAATTTCGTCAATTTTATCTAATCAATCTTTTATTCAGTTAATAGTAAGGCCATTTATAGTGGGAGAGCTACTGAAAAAAGTGTGATGAATATAAATATATACAGAGTTTCATATAGTCATCGATTGTCCCATCCACTCCATAACTTTAATACACTGATAAGGCCATCTAGGTATCAAATAATTCTAAGCTTCCTCTCTGCTTTCAGGTGATATTTAGTCACTTCCACTTCTAAATCTTTTTCATTCATATTTCAGAATTGGAAGTCCTATTTCAACAGCATTTTTCAAAAAGTCAACTGCAAATAAAGCTATTAGTTAAGCATACAACTCATTAGACAACTTCCTCCCGTTTCTAACTTTTTATCTTTTCCATCCTACACCCAGCATCCTTCAATATCAGCTTTGAAGAAAGCTATATAAAACAGTGAATTGTAACTATTCACAAGCTAAAATAAGTAAGTTTTCAGTGTAAGCGAAGTATCATAAGAGCTATGAATTCTGTGATTCTCTAAATTTGTCAATACTCCAGCTAGTTTTGAGTAAATTATATTAAAGATGATTATTTAAAACACTTTGATAGTAGGATACAGAGGACCTGCGCAATTCGTACCGCCTATAGTTAAATCTTATTATATTTTTATTCTTAAAGGAATAATAAAGCCTATTATAGGAATAACTACAGAAACAACGCATACAGATCCATATCTCTTAATATAAGATGCTAGTAGTGTTGAATGCCAAAGCTTACAAATTTCAATGTTTATTATCAGTAAGGAATTACTAAATATTAAAAATGCAGCAGAAGGTGTATACTAAGTATGACTGGAAACAATAATACAATATACAAAACGAATAAAAACATTAGATAAACCAATTCATTAAGTATAAAGGAAGAAAAGGAGTTAAATTCGATAAGGATTGTATAGAGTTGTATAAATACTAAATAAAAATCAACAAATCATTAGTAAAGATTAAACCAAATATACCAAACTATCCAACATCTATATTAAAATATCCATATAGAATACCTGCACTATATATTAAAGGTAGTACAGCTGTATTTGGAAGCACAGATAAAAGTATATGAATTTAAGACTTAGAAAATCCAAATAATAAAAGAAAGATTGGATAGCATAGTAGCT
>CAKKTI010000626.1:0-11847 GCA_920105805.1 Condylostoma magnum
CCCGCATCAGTAAAACCCAAAACAACATAACAGTCTCCAATAGTATGCACTTTATATACAAAATGGGTGACGCATAGATGATCAAATGTAGTAAACAGCTCAGAAAGCATTGAAACCACTTCAATTGGACGTTTGTCTGAAGACCAGTTAGTAAATCCACATATATCAGCATAGAGAATAGTGACTTCTTTGAATGAATCAGTCCCCAAAGTTCCTTCCTTTAAAGCTCCAAGAACGTGGGGTGGCATTAAGTGAGAAAGTAGGTTTTCCGTTTTATCAATTTCATGATTTGCCATTAACTGTAAATTGTATGTGTTTCTGTCTTGACGTTCCCTTAAAAAGCTGATAAATGTATTAATTACTATAAAGATGAGTAAAAAGAAGCTGGTTTCTAGTGTAGTAGCTGTCTCGTCTAGAAAGGCTAGGAAAATTAGTACATATGACACTAAAATTATAGCACAGGATAATGCGATTTGGAAGAAGAATAAGTTACTTATGTGGTTGATCACCACATTCATGTACATTACTTCCAAAACAACTATATAGATGAAGTCATTGTCTAAATCCATTATACTGGCCATGCATATAATAGAAATAGCCGAATAGCTCATCATAAGCACCCACCGTAAGTAGTAGGATTAATACCACTGATTATAAGTCAAAACAACAGCCAAAAGCACACCAAGGAAAAGAATTCTAAACACTATAAGCAAAATCGTTCCATGTTCACTCTTAATTGAATAAGCTATCATAAAAATCATTGTAAGTGCACCATTTATACTAAAAGTCATCCACAGTCCTCGAGTTGTTTATTAAATACTGCTTTCATTTAGTTTTTCTATGTAATCTTTCTCACAGGATGGAAGGTTTCTTAGGAGACATGGAGGATTGGTGCTAATTGTCCCCAGATTTTAGATAGAGGCTCGTGGGTCCTTGAGTAGATCCTTACTTCTAATTGTTTTCCTAGTAGTTGAGTGGTATCTAAAAGTCGTGTCCTGGTCCCTTGGGCTCATTAAGTTCTCTTGGCTAGAGTCAATACTGTTCTCGGATTAGCTATCTATTTACTGTTACTGCTGCCGCATGGGAATTATAGAGTTTCTAACCTCACTCATACTGGAATTTTACCTTGCAAACAAATTATTATTATTCTCAGTCACATAATAAGTAGTTAAAAGCCCTTTGCCCTTAGCCTCTACCTAATCCGGCTCAAATTGAAACGGTGCATCTTTTATCATTTTATAAGTTTCAGAGGATATTTGTATAGAGTCAGGCTTCTTTATAGTAGAGCACATTCTACTGGAGGTGTTGACTGTATCCCCCATAAGAGAAAACTGCGGTTTATGGTACCCCACAACCCCGGTTACTACAGGCCCGCTATTAATACCAATTTTAACCTGCAACTTATCCCCAGTGTTCAAGTAAACCGGCTAAATCTACTGAATTATGTCCAAGGCAAGCTCAGTTATCCTCAGTCCCTAATTCTTCACCTTTAACTCCGGATTCAACTCCTACTCACTATGCGTTATTCCTGAACACGCCATGTAGGTCTTATTAACTGTCTCTATTTTAGTAGCTCCATGCAACTCACATAAAGTATCCAATACCGCAAAAAAGTTATCTAGGAGCTCTATGAGCTCCTCTGGCTTATGGGTAGCACATATATTGTCAAAGTTGTATATATCACAAAATAAGATCGTTACACAGTCTTAAGGCTCCGCTATAGCCTTGTCTCCTTCCTTTACCCGGTCTTTAACAAATTTCGGAAGCAAGTTGCTCAGTATGTCTTAAGTTCTTCCGAGTTAAAAGTCCAGGATTTTTATTAACACATATTCCTCCCTACGGGCTTTCTCCATTACATATCCTACAAAGCCGCAGATTATAGTGATTCCTGTGATTAAGGCTATATAGTTCATTCCTATAATCACTATATTAACACTATCCATGTCTTCCAGTGTGTAGAATATAAGGACTCTTACGAAATATGCTACGTTGTAAATCATGTTCAGTATAAACATCTTGTAAGTGCCAATATCGATTATAACAATAGTTGTAATAGGAACCATCGCACTTACCATTGACCCATCACTTCCATTGATAGATTCTATTACTAGTTTTATTATAACTCCAGATACAACAATGAAAATGATTATCTCTTCAAAATATTTCTTGAATCTTTTAGTGATAAAAAATACGAAAATCAGGAAAACTGAAACTATAGTGAAAGCTCTTACAACTATTATTTCACTTGCTGGATCATTTGATAAGGAATCTGCTATTGTTCACACTAGAAGTGCTAAAAATATCATTGCTGTTAAAATCCTGATAATTCTTAAGGACCTTATCTTGGCATATTCTTAATACTGGTTTTCCAATGTTTCGTTTTTAAACTTTAAAGTGAAAGGCTGTGGAAACTGGCTCTCATTACTGTCTTCAAAATCTTCATCATCCTTAAGCCCATCATCCACAAAAACATCATCTAAGGCATTTTGGTATTCCTTAGCTCTATAGTTACTTTGAATTTAATTTTGTTCTATATCCCCGTATTAAATCTACTAAGTAACTTCCTTTATAGTTGCTACTAGATTATCTCTAAAACTAGGATTTCAGATCTTCTAGTAATAATAAATAGCTAAATCTAATAAAAAGCACATAAAGGGGGCCATGAGTCATATAAAGATCCAAGGCAGTCCGAATATGTGTTGAGTAGCTCCTGTTAGATTAGGAGTAGGAAACTGTGATATATCATATATGGCTATAGAAGGAATAATTAAAACCCAGCTCAAACTGGTAATAGTAAGAAATATAGAGTTCCAGGAGTTCATTTCTAAAGCAATGCACAGCGTGGCTGTGCCTACTACAGCTAGATAACACGATGTACCCATTGTCATTAATGACTCCGGGCTTCCCTCCTATTCCTGAGTTCCTATAGCTACTTGCCAGGTTATAATATACAGTAAAATGCTTTGCAAAATAGAAAACAGAATCCACTTCATCATTGCTTTGAAGTTAAAAACCTAGGATCTTAGGCCATTTAAGTACAGACTCGGGAACTTCAAAACCACGTTTCCAGGCAGATCCTTGTCTAAAATTCCTAATACTATTATAGGCAAGGCAGTCCAGGCCACATTATAGCTCATAATAAGCCACGAGTCATACAACGCAGTACCGCTGTACATATTAAGCGTGTTGAAGTAGAACATGGGAAGTATCATCAGGAAGTTCTTATAGAACGAGTACAAAATCACCTTAGAAATCCTCAGATAATTCCATCTCCCATGCAAGAGTACTAGATTCAGCAAGAACTTAAACCTTCCCAGAGCGTAGTCACTCGCATTCACAGCTTATAGGCCTTCCCTTCCCACAATTCCTACACCCACATTGGCAGTTTAAATCATCGACACATCATTCCCCCCGTCGCCTATTGCAAGTGTTATAGGCTTAAAGGCGTAATTATTCTTAACAATTGATACAATTCGCGACTTTTACAGAGGTGAAACGCGGCAGCATATGACAACTGAGCTTAAAAGACTTATGATTAAAAAGTGTTTGACCAGCTTAGCATGCGATAGTATTAGTTCTAGTACCTATCCTTCTATTATAAGTGCATTGTTTTTATCCTCCGGGTTTAAAATCCTGCAGTTTCTGGTAGGTGCTCGTTTTCTTATGCGAGGGGACTGGAAAATACCGGAGCTTTCTGGACTGTTGTGCTTTTGTTATGCATTTACTTAGTAAAGGGCTTTGTTATACCCTTTGCCGTTGTCTACTATGACCTGTTCTAGGATATATGCCATCTCACGGGCCAGGTCATCTATGAATTGGGATTAAAAGCGTATTACATTGGATTATTCTGTTAAAAGTTTGCAGGAGTAGGCTATGTTCTCCGCTGTTTCCACCTTGTCACCTGTAAGCATCCAGAAATTAATACCGGCTTGGCGCAGAGTTTCTATTGTTTCTGCAACTCCGTCTTGAATGTGGTCATTTATTGCAGTTACTCCTAATAACTGTAAATTTTACTCGATATTCATAGCCACGTCCTCCAGTCTTCCTTGACGATTAGCCATGGCATTTTTAGCATTTGTATAATTGCTCTCGTAGTCCTTTAGCTCCTCAGGACTAAGCTCCCTGTATCCGTATACTAAAGTACGTAAGCCTTATATAGAGAAATCCTAGAGATGTTATACTACAGTTTGAATCTCTTCATTATTCGCGTCGGTTATATTAAGCATATTTGAGTCAGCCCCTTTGCAAAACAATATAGCAGGACTTCCATCATCAATTCTACTGCGCAGCACAATAGACATCCTTTTCCTATTAGAGTCAAATTAATTCACACCGACAACTTCGTATTCACAGTACTCTCCGTTATTCATAATTCCGTATAAAACAGAGGATGCATTTACTAGGGAGTATCCAAAGCAATGGGCTGCCAGTACTAAAGCTTACTCATCAGGGGAAATTCCTTGGAATTAGTACTTTCCATCAACCTTTTACGGGATAATGGTGTGGCAAAGAGACATAGCTTTCACGAATAGCTGTACTTACGGGGATTCTTGTAGATCCTGTATAAACTCAGGATCATGGAACTTAAATTCAGGGTAGTCTGGGTCCTGGGCCTAGTCATCGTCGATTATTCCGTATATTTTACCGTTAACACTGCACTGCTTGAATTCCATTTAGTTTTCAGTAAGAGTTCCTGTCTTATCTGTAAAAATGTACTCGATTTGCCCTAGATCTTCATTTATGTCTGTATTTCTGACTACAATTGGCTAGTCATTTTCCTCCTAGTACAGGCTTATATCCCATTCCATAAACTTCCCCTGTATTACTCGTACTACGTCCATGGTTACGTATAGAGATATGGGCACCAGGCCGTTGTATAGGATTAGGAAGGTAAATATGCTTAGAACTGATAAAAGGTTTTCTTACCCAGCAAAAAATTCAGCTTTATCTGGCTAATTATACGAAATTGATATTGACAGAAGTGCACTAAGGGAAGTTATAAAAAACAGTATAGAAAAGATAGCAAATAAGTAATAATTTGTCCTTCTCTCTACATAGCTTCGCTTAGAAGGAGGATTTTTGCTATTCATCATAATCTTTGTATCTTTTCCCGTAAAAACTACTAATCCTATACACCAGTCAATGTTTTTAACAGTACTTCCTCTAAGTACTACATTATCATTATCAATAGGAATAGCCTTAGGATTTGATACCATCTTCAAAGACCCGTAAAAAGTATACAATTTGTTATTAGGATTTTCTGTTTTCAAAGTGGCACCGTTAATCTTAAAGATTTTCTGCATAGCTTCGCTGTATGTTCCATCCTTATGCACAGATTACGTCTCCTTCAATGAAAATCTATGTTTCAGATTAGTCTCCCCATCTAGGTTACTCGTACTAATATAGCAAGCTCCATTTTCATCACTTGTCACTATTAAAACTGTGTCTGAGGCAACTTGCTCATTTTTCTTAATCAAAACTATATTCCCTACTTCTATGTCCCTTCATAGAACTTAGTTGAACTTTTGAGTCACACTGTCCCATATTAACGCTGATTTGTTGTTTATAAATCGATCGTTTTTAAAACGTCTGTAATCCATATAGGCATCTTTTAGTAGTGTAACTGTGAGCACTAAGCTCAAGGGAGCGATTGTAGCCCAGCTGGAAGTGGGGGAAAGCTGGAAAGGAAGTAATTGAAGTATGGAGACTAGTAGAAATCAAATGTTTGCAAGTCGATGGAACTGCTCGAAGAGGTTTCTCGGTAAAAGAGTCAGGAGATTGTATTTGGTTGTAGAGATGTAATTGTCTGGAAAGACCTTGGAGCCCATACTAGCACCGTTGTCTATTGTTATTTCTCTTCAAACTGCTTGGCTTTACTCGCTTCTAAGTAAAGAAACTGATGTCATTTTTAAATAATTTTTGAGGGATTAAATAGAATTGGTACTGGGAATAGAAGTTATTGCTTTGGAAGCTTTTATTAGAGTTTGAATAAGCTGTGGATTAGTGTTTATAGGAGATTTATGAAATGCTTATTTGAGATTATTTAGTATTGATGATACTTATAGGATTATTTTTCATGTTATTGATACGTTTTTGAAATATAAGTATAACCAGTTTGCTTATTCTTATGAATGAATATGTTGCTTTTCTACTATAATTCCAATCTAGGCTATTATAGCTACTCCATTTCTTATAGCTTTTGTTTATTTGCTTAATTATCTCATTATATACCCTTCCCTGCCTATTTATACGATAATTAATGGTTAGAATATATACTGGGATAAAGTGTGTTTAAATAGGCAATTATAAACAGATATATGGCCGTATACTCAGATTTTATTCCTTTATGGAATTGCTAAGTAGTTTTAGGAGAATTGGAACTATTTGATTAGATGGAGAGTTATGCTATTGATTATTTAGCTATAATTACTCTTATTAATCGTATTTTAAACTATAAAACAATTAGTAAATATACACCCTAATTCCTCAAAGATTATACCATAAAGCCAGGAGTATTTATAGGCTACAGATATTACTGTATACAAGATTATCTACTTTTAGATAATTATAAATTTGACTTAATACAATTAATTAACCATGAATAAAAGAATGATAAAAGCTATTATGTTTAAAATCAATTGTGAATATAATTTTAAATCCCTTATCCGATCAAAATACTAAAAAAATTATTTAGTTTTGCGTATAAAGCAAATCAAATCTATATGGATAATCAATTCCTAAACAGAAAATACAAATAAGGCGATAACCCTTATATAAAATAAAAGAAATTCCTTGGTAATTGCTATAAATCCCAATTTGATTGAGATTAGCCTGTTATATGCAATATGAAATCTGTTTCTATAATGCTAAGAGCAGCATTAATTATTTGTTTTATGAGTATCTGTAAAAGAATCAAATTCTAAGTCTTTTCATTCTATAACTGTAAATCCTTAGATGATTAATATCTCAATAATATCCAAGTTAAGACTTGCCGAATGAATCATATTAATGTAATAACTGATTCAATATATTCTCTTTATATATTAGATTGTTTCTATAGCTTGAACATAGTTGTGAATGATCATAATGAGGTGCTCGAGGTTATTATTTGATATGAGTTCTTTATATCTCTTTTATAGTAACTAATTTGAAATTAGTAATAAGGGACTTTAAAGCTAATATTACTTTTATTAGTCTAAGTAATATTAAAGAGGTCTAAATACACTTTTAAGATCTCTGTAGGAATTTAATTATTGCATCTACTCTGGTAATCGTTTAGTAATTACCAAATGGCCTTATTTGGCATATTTAGCTTTAAATATTAGCAAATTTGGTATATCCATATTCCTCTTATTTTACAATTAGTTTATCTTAGTAAGGAATAATATAAGCAAGAAGCGACTACTGTGTATAATTTAATAAGTTTCATCTATAAAATTCAGAGTACTACAAATATTAAAACATATGCCATACTCAGTATGTTTAATGTTGATCATTATCAGCTTTAAAATGCTAACTGTATAATAGCTTTGAGTGTAAAGAAGAATTAAGATAATAAAATGATACCTATGAAATATTAGTAAATGATATGCACTTAAATAATATTTAACACCTTCACAAGCACGAGAATAACTAGAAATGTACTCTTTCTTCATAAATATAGTCTAAAGAGTTTTTAATATCAATAACTGCCTGTAAACTATCACTTTTATAAGAGTAAAACAACGCATTCACTTTACAATCAAAATAACAGATTTACAATTTTAGTGTATAATTTGGTTAAGATAATGCTCTTAAGGATGATTATGCTTTTTATACTTATAAAAATTGCTCTTCAGATACTCCCACTTGCAATGCTGTCAAATAGCAGCTTTGCTTTTATGGTTAGATATACAATCATCTATTATATAAAGATTTAATTGTAGAATTACATTAAAAATAACATTAAGCCTCAACTACGAACACTGAGGCTATGTATCAGAAAAGTCCTAATAGCACACTAATCTATGGATAAAACTAGCTAAGAAATATGAATACCAACTTAAAGAAAATCAATGAATATAGATTAAGTAGTATATTTAGTATGTATGCAATTAGTAGAAAATTAACGATTAATTTAATTAGATTACAAACATTTCTGAGGAAATATTAGAAATATGTTGTTAATTTGATTATAAAGGATCAGGGAAAGCCTTAATGTGAAGAAATAGTAGTTAAATTAGATATATTTAAATCAAGAAACGTAGTGCATATAATTACTAGAGAACTGAAACAGATTCAGTTGAAATGAACTATATTATTAATTGATTTGCCAAATACATATTATTGGTAAAGTAATTCAACTTTTAATTGGTTTTTCAAAAATTAAAAGACTAATAAATATAATTACTATACATAAGTAAGACTTATTCTAGCTTGTATTCCACTTCCCATAAAGCTAAAATACTCTTTGAATAATTAACTTTGACTAAGAATTCAAGGATATTACACTAAATGGGAAATTACAGAATTTAAAAGGATATTTAACCAACCTTCTTATATAATGTTTTATTGCAAGATTTACAAAGTTAAAGATTCTAATAATTGGAGTCATTTAGAATAAATTAGAATTACCTAACTAAATTTCCCATACTCTTACTTTATTATCATCTCCACCTGATACTATTAGCTATTCACTTCTTGAAATGCAAACTGATTTTACCCAATGATCATGTTGACCAATGATTGTGTTTCTGGATGGGTCTTATAAGTCCCATACTCTTACTCTCTTATCTAATCCACCTGATACTATTAGCTATTCACTTCTTGAGATGCAAACTGATAATACACAATCATCATGTTGTCCAATGATTCTGTTTCTGGATGGGTTTGATAAGTCCCATACTCTTACTTTATTATCATGTCCACCTGATACTATTAGCTATTCACTTCTTGAAATGCAAACCGATCATACATAATCATTATGTTGACCAATGATTGTGTTTCTGGATGGGTTTTATAAGTTCCATATTTTTACTTCACCACCACTTCCACCTGATACTATTAGCTATTCGCTTCTTGAAATGCAAACTGAGTATACATAAGAATCATGTTGACCAATTATTCTGTTTCTTAATGGGTTTGATAAGTCCCATACTCTTACTTTCTTATCCTATCCACCTGATACTATTAGCTATTCACTTCTTGAAATGCAAACTGATAATACCCAATTATCATGTTAGCCAATGATTCTGTTTCTGGATGGGTTTGATAAGTCCCATACTCTTACTTTCTTATCTAATCCACCTGATACTATTAGCTATTCACTTCTTGAAATGCAAACTGATTATACACAATCATCATGTTGACCAATGATTCTGTTTCTGGATGGGTTTGATAAGCTCCATACTCTTACTTTATTATCTAATCCACCTGATACTATTAGTTATTCACTTCTTGAAATGCAAACTTATTTTACCCAATGATCATGTTGACCAATGATTCCTTATTTCCACTTCCGTTACTAGAATTATTTTTGTTGTAATTCTAGTTGCCTTGCTTGATGTCTAATGTATTCTATAGCTTTTTCTACAGCTCTCATTGGATTCACTCTTGAACATCCCAAAATCCATTCTAAACTTTCATTCACTTGTTCTTTTTGATCTGTTCTGATAAAAAGAAGTTACCATGATATTTCTCCGAATGTTTTGAGCCTTACTATCATCAAATTATTGTGATTCACTCTTTATATGATTTCTTTAGCTTAATTACTTGATTTGACCAAAACATCCAAATATTTCAGATATCTAACTTTAATATCATTTTCTCTCATAAAGTCATGAATGAAGGTGTCTATCGTAGGTCAGCAAGTAATTGTGAACAGTTGGAGAATTGTATAGGTTCTTCTAAGCTTGATGCTTGGATTAGCTTTTTCTATATTCTTCCATAGAGCTCTTAAGTTGTCTTAGGTGAAGATTTAGCCCTTTAGAATGCTTTTAATTTTCCTTTTATCTGGCCATCCTATATGCTGCTGATTTGCTCGGCAGATTTATTAGAAATCGATTCCAGCGATTAAGTTTCTGACAATTAGTTCAATACAGTTTTCCATTTTTTTATATAAAATTGAAGAGATGGGTGATTATATACACTTATTTTGTTGAAATTGTGTTACTGATAAATGATTGTATATTATGACTCATAAATTACATATTCTCCAAGTATTGCTATACTAAAATACTCTATAAAGCTTTCTAGAATGCTATATTTCTCTTATTTTATATATTCCTATGCATTTATTGGTTAAAATTCTTCTACTATTTATTTGGGAATTTCTTCCTATTATGCTTTTAATGAATGAAACTTGATATTAGTATGTGTATTGAAGGCAGAATAGTCAAAATTAGGAGTAAGGAGGAAATAGTTCGACTTTGGGACTAATTAAGTCCAAATAATAGGAAGACATAGGTATCCGTAACACTGTGGTAAGTGGTAGTAATTATTAAAATTTGCAACTTTAGGACTTATAAAGCCCATATAATAGATTGGAAGAAATGATAATATTGTATATGCTATATTGAAGGTAATATTATAGTAAGTGGTAGTGGAGATAGAACTATGCAACTTTGGAACTTGCCAAATCCAAATGATAGTAGATGTAGAAAGCTTTATGCCATGTTGCTAGAGGCTATACGAATATTCTGATTTACCATAAGAAAGAACAATAGGAGAGTAATAGCTACTTATATAAAAGGGGAAAATGAATTTTAAGTAGATTTTATGAAATATAGAAAAAACTTACTTAATGTACTTAAAGACCTATTATTTAGAATAAAAGCAGGCTAAAAAGGCGGTATTGTTGGAAGAGCAGGAGCTGGTAATTGCCTTTGATTCAAGTATTGTTTGCAGCAGCTCCTCATTAATAAGGTTTAATTCTTTTTAATGTTTAATCTATTAAATCATTACTTCCAATAAGTCTTTAAAACTTGACAATCCAAGAACAATACTAGTTTCATAGATTGGGTCTGTCAATTTTATTAAATTATATATAGTATCCCCTTAACTTTCCTGATTATAGTAAGAATATCAATCTGTTGATTTTAGTATAATGAGCAATGCCTTTAGATTGTATTAAGTAATAAAATGTAATACCTCAGTGATCAATAGAAACATTTAAATATCATAATTCTTTATTATAATCAAATCGATAAAATGGATCAGTTCATTCCTCTCATCATCAGCAATCTCTCCTGTGGTTTAGAGTTCAAGTTGATATGTAAGTTCTAAAAGCCTCTGCCTGATTGGCCTAGCAAAAGTACTATCAAAGAATACTTAAAGGAATAAACCTTCTCTTCATCAAATTTCAATCTTCTCATTCAAAGTATATAATACGATGACCCTGAATTACAACTCAAAAAGGTCGCAAAAGTATACAAATTGTTCACTTTAGAAAGCTAAGAATAATTAGTAAGCTTTATTTATGGATTTCTAGCTGAAAATGAATGAAATCCAGAATTTAAGAAGTATCTCAACTATTTGCCTAGATCATTTAATACATCTGATCGGGAATAGTATAAGTTAGATGGAGATAGTCTTAAGTCAATAATGTAAACTATCTCTGGTTGGATTATGGAAGATTAATTAAGAGGTGTAATGGAATGAATAATAACCTCATTTCAAAAGGATAAAGAAGTAGGATTTAAGAGAGCTTAAGAGTATATTAGATATCAACATAATACAATACAAAAGTTAAGAGAGACATAAATGAAGTTATAAACAATAAGTAAAAAGGCAAAAGAACTATCGAATCAAAGAGTAAGCATAGTAAATCAATTCAATGCATAATTGAAATAGTTAAATGAATCAATAAAT
>CAKKTI010000630.1:0-11809 GCA_920105805.1 Condylostoma magnum
CATGTAATAAAGTCATATATAACAACTTTGAATTATTTATCAAGATAAATAGCTAATATTATGAGACTCTAATTAAATCTAAATAACTTATCTTTTAAAAGATTGTTAAATAAGAGATTTAGCATTAGTAAATGGGAAAAATTGGTTAATTTATGTTTAGGACGATAAGATTGTAATATTTGATTATTTTAAAAATTAAAGTGAATAAATAATAAGCCCATTAAAGCATAATTTCGTTAGTAATATTGATATATCCCCAAACTTAAAAAAAGTAAGTGTCAGTGCTTAAAATGCCATAGATATTTACAGTATTCAATCATTTAGCTACTAAAATTACAAAACTTGGCATACAGACAAAATTAGCTGTTTATAAATATCTAATAATTGTAAGTATTTAGTATCTGGAGGACACGATAAAACAGTTAAATTATGAAATTGCACAAACTCTGGTTTAATCAAAGTATTTATTGGTCATTTTGAGAAAATAACAGCTATGTGTCTTACATCTGACGATATTTTTATAATTTCCGGGAGTAAAGATAAGTTAATAAAAATTTGGGATATTTAACACAAACAGTTTTATAACGAGTTAGTTGGACATAAATCATAAATTTGTTAGCTTGCAATATCTAACTCAGGTAGAAATCTTGTTTCTTGCTCAAACGATTCTGATATAATAATATGAGATATAGACAGAGTAAAAATGCTTCTAAAGTTATCTGATAATAATGGTCCAGTTATAAGCGTGGCTATAAGTAAAAATGATTTATTTATAGCATCTGGAGATTGCAAAGGTCGTCTGATAATATGAGAAATAAACACTAATTAATAATCTCATAGTTTAAGTCAGCATACTGGTAAAATAAGATAAGTAAAATTTACATAAAGGAAAGAAATTTTATTGTCGGCTGGTAATAATAGAGAAATATGTGTATGGAATTGGAAAAAGGGATAATTACTTCAAGCTCTCAATTCTGATAATAATAAAGTTCTGTTTTTGGAAATTTGTTATAATTAAAACTAATTTTTAACTTGTGGAGATTTAGGGATTGTAGAAATCTGAGAATTAGGGACAACGATATCCATCTAGAAATATGCATTAAAAGGTTATCCTTATAGTTTACAACTATCTAAATCAAACTAAGTTTATTATTCATGCTAGAATGGAAATATTGACAGTTTTTAATTAGATTATAATCATAACAGATAAGACATAGTGTAATTAATTTGTCTAAGCAAAAACTCAATTATAGCGATTTATAAAGATAATGTTATTAGTATCTAAGATTTGAAGGATAATAAATTAATACTTAGAAAAGAGTTGAAATGTATTGCGAGGTGTGAATTTAGCTATGATGGTAATTTTTTAGCAATTTTGTTGAAGAATAATTAGATTGGAATTTTGAATATATAAAGTTAAGTTATTACTACAGTCAATATGGAAATAACTGAAAAAGTATAGTAAATTATCCCTTTGAATTAGGATGATATCATTATAGCAAATTAATCAATAATTCAATTTAGAATGAATTAAAATACAAAGAAATTTGATCATTAATCAGCGAAGCTATAAATGATTTTATACTAGGAAGCTTTTCTTTTGTATTTTGAATAGAATTAGCTGATTCAGTTAAATATTTACTCAGAAAAACTATAAATTAATAAAATTTCGGAATGGCCAATAATATCAATAGACATATTTAACGATTTAATGTATATTCTAGACAATCAAGGAAGCATTTTTACATGTAATCCTTAAAATATAGAATAAATTAACTTAATAAATCAATCAGCTTAATATTTCAGCAATGTTATAGTCCTTAACAACTTAATACTAACTGAAAATAAGTCAAAATTAACAGTTTTCTCCAATAACAAAATAAACCAAGAACTACAACTTCCTTTTAAAGTTAAAAGAATGTTCAAATCACTACAAGACTTACTAATCATCTCATACAAAAACCACTCATTTAACCTTTTCACCCTAAACTCTACAAAAAGCAAGCTAATTTCAATAAAACAGCCCTTTATTTAAAATTCATATAACTACCTGCATTCCCAGATCTTTACAGTTTTGTCTACACTTCCAGATGCAATAAGTGGATACTTGCAACTTATACTCAAACAAGTAACAAAATGGCTATGTGCATCAGTGATTTTCCTTACTTGGTTCCCTGTACACAACTCCCAAACCCTAATAGTCTTATCATCTCCACACGAAAACAGATACTTTCCATCAGTGTTAAAAGCTAGCTACCTCACCCAGTTATCATGTCCTTACATAACAACAATGCACTACCCTGAGTAAATCTCCCACACTCTTATGCTTTTATCCCTCGAAGCTGAAGCGAGGAATTCAAAGCTTTCACTTTAATGGTCAATTCCCTGAAACGCAGATGAGCTTTGAATAGTCTTAGCAGCCGCATCATTAGCAAAGGAAACGTTTTCTACTACATTAGTATGTCCAGCTAGAATTTGTAAAGGTTCTGAGTTGTCAATAGTCCACACCATTACCTCCTCGTCATTACTACAGGAGGCTAGTACATCCCCACTTAGGTTTATGCAGACTGACCTCACCCACTCGTTATGACCTTAGAAGGTTCTAACACAGAACCCTGTACTCATTTCCCAAAGCTTTATTGTCCTATCGCGAGAACAGCTCAGTAGGAAATCGCCATTAGGAACAAATGTAATTCCGCTTATATTGTGCTCATGGCCATTTAGAGTTCTAGTGCAATCGTAGGAGTCCATCCCCCAGATCTTTATGGTTAGGTCGGCGGAGCAGGAGGCTAGGCAATTGCCTGTGTTTGGCTCGAAAACAACGCAGTTTACTGTTGAAGTATGGCCTTTCAGGGATTTTTCTAGTTAGGAGGACTCGTAGTCCCAAATGCGTACTGTAGCATCCTCTGAAGTAGTAGCGATTAGGGAATATAAGGGATGAAAGGCACAATGAGTAATTGGTTAAGTATGACCATGTAAAACTGACTATTCGGGCTATTTGGGTAAACCATCATTAATATCTTCGGCTATTTCAGATAACTTCTTGCCTGGGCCAAATTAAGCAACTTAGTCTTTCATATGTGTGATCTCATTTGTAAGGGATACAACACGTTACTGTAGGCGAACTACTGCACTTCACTTTTTTTATAATGTATTATCAGGTTCTAATTCTTCAGTAATATTGAGATGTTGTTGTATGGCAGTAGCTGATTACTATAATTTTTAAGAAAGAAAATATTAATAGATTGCCTTATGTAATTTTTCTCGCTCACGCTACGTAAGCATCATGTTTATATTAAAATGAGTATTATGGGAATTTAGTTATGGTTGGAATAGTATGCAGATTGTGGGTAAAATTGATATGAGAAAAGCTACGAGGCTTGTATTTAGCTCTTAAATCAATTAAGTGCTTGATTTCTAATGTTGCGCTAGTTTAAAAGGATTGAATAGTTAATTAGCATGTGAGGACTTACTACTATAAATTTTGACAAATAATCAATTCTTCCTACTAATAAGTCTTCATATATTCCGCTGATTTCATTCATATCCCTAAAACATTCTTATAAGTTCATTAAGAACTCTATTTCATTTAATATATTACTAAAATAGTCTATTATCCCTAATTTGACTTTTTCGCCACCGCGTCATGTAGAGCATCTAAAGCCTGTGGAATAGTTTGAATTTTTAAAGCTGACTCATCACCAAGATCAACCTCTAATAAATCTTCTAAGGCTACTATAGCTTCTACTGTATCTAAAGAATCCATTCCAAGTTCTTCAAAACTGGCCTAAGCGCTTAATTTCTCCGAGCTAAAATTATCAAAGCGTTTTACTACATCGAATAGTTTATTTTGTATTTCCTCACGGCTTGAAAAGAATCTTCGAGCTATTCTCCACATCTTTATTTTATATTGTAATACCCATTGTTATAATAGTTAAAAATAGTTAGTATTGCAATTTGAAAAGAAGAAATATATATAAACTAAATTATTTCAATTATTCACATTTTTCCTATTCTTTAACAGATTTGGATGCTTTTTCTATCATTCCTTAACCTTTAAGTCCTTAATAGCTGTTTCAATGTCATCTAGGAGCTTGTGATCACTAGGTAAATAATCTATTAGAATTTCCTGTGCTTATTAGTACATTGTAAGAGCTAATGAAAACTCATTTAAATACTCATGCTCAACTGCTGTATTGAAATAAGTGATTGCTAAACTTTACGAAACATCATTAAATCCACTAATCCCTATTAAATACTAGATCAAATCGCTTTAAAGTAGAACAATTGCAATCCTACAATACTGTATCGCTTCTTAATGTCTTTTTAATAGTGATAATATAGAAGAAATGTTAATATAAGATTAAGCCTGATCCGGATAGATTTCTATAGCATTTTAAAAGTATTCTAGACTTGAATTAGGCCTGTTAAGTTTTCTGTATAACAGTCCTAAATTATTCAATGTTTTTGCCTATAAAGCAGGACTTACTTCGCTTAGTATGAGTGCTCTAGTAAGATAATCTTAAGCTAGTTCTCACTCTCCGCTTTAAGTGTGTTATCCGCCTAAAATATTACACATATCGCACAGTCTAGTAATAATATCAACGCATTATTAACTCTCTGAGCCGTATAAATTCCTTGTTACTTACAAAACCTCCTCATAAGCATGCAAAGCTAAGGCAAATTTTTCTTCATTGTAAAATCCTTCCGCTTTATTCATTAATTAATGCAAGCTTTACATTTTATATTTACTAACTGCCCATGTTATTAAGTCCTTTTTGCAAACTTTTACGAAATCTTGGAATTGCTAAGGCTGATAACTTCCTTGAGAGTGCTGTAGGAATTTTTACAAATAGGTTTATTTTTGATATTCCTATAATTTAGCATTACTCAGTTTCTTCATTGCTTTTATCTACAACAAAATACCCGGTTAGGTCAGCTTATGCTCTTATTATTTTTTCTTACTCTGGAAATTGACTGCTTTGTACTGATGCACTTACTTCTATTATACCTCCGTTGTACTCCTCTAATTACGTCGCTAATAGCATCTCTCTGGACGAAAATCCTAAAATTTTCTTGTATTGGGAGTAAATGATTGAGAATCCTTCTTTTTAGTGGACTTTTTATATCTGGCTTAAATTAGTATCTCATTTAGTACGATGTTCAAAATTATTCAAAATCTCAAAGAATGTTGATGGCTTACAGTTTATTGACCAGATTGAATACAGAATGAAATTATTTTCTAGATCTTTATAGTAAACTTACACATCTTGCTTATTCAAGCACTACTCGAATCCTTCTTCTTTTATATCACAGGAAATTAGGTCTTTGAATTACTATTATGCGCTTGTTAGAATTTAAAATACTTCAGAGGAATTAAATCCTAAGGAATCAAGTTCTGATTATAAGCTAGTATTGGCCTCCATTGATATCTAGCATTCATTACTGTAGCTTACAGGCTCTTCTCTACTAGAGTTTTTTATACTGTGTTCTAATGTTACAGGTTTTTTAATACAGAGAGTTGAAATGCACTTTCCCATAATGAAATTAGCAATTTAGGGATTTTATTATAACTTAATACAGCATTTGCCTAATTTTATAACAACTCCTTCAATTAAATAAAATCTTCATATACAATAGATAATACAACTATACAAAATAATAAACCTTCTTTACAAAATACTCCAGTTATTTCTTACATTAAAATGGGGAGTTGCACATGCAAATAAAGTAAACAAACTGACATGTAATTGCCAGCTATTCCTGTTACACCTGGAATAGATTAACTTTAACTTAGTATACGAATCAATACAATTAAATTAAGAGGCTAATTTGCGGATGACTTGTCAAGTATCTAAATAAGATTTAACAAAGAAAAGTTTGAAACATAAACAAGTTAAATTAAATAAGGATGAGCAGTATGAAACGATGAATTTGAATTTTACCACCGAGCATCACTTGATAGACTAGCCTTGGAGTTCTTTGTGATTGAAATATCAACTTAGAAAAAGAAAAACAATCTAAAACGAGTCTTAATTAATGCACTAGATGTAGCAACAGGACCTATACATTAAAACTTTTTAGTTTAAAAGGATGATAAAGAAATAGGTAGAATACAAATGAATATAATAATACAGCACATCACAGAAATTTAAATAGTGCCTGAGTATTTAAAATGTAATCTTGATTAAGAGATCATAGGAAAATTTGTACTAGTAGCTAGAGTTATGTACGAAGATAAGCATTAAAGTTTGCCATCTTTTGTATCTTCAAATTTAGAGTGAAATTTTTTTATGTAAGATGAAATTCCGGCATTAAAGCTAGAATCTAATATAGAAACAATTCGCTATGGGTCTTATTAGATAAGGCTGTTTAAATAACACGAAAAAGAAGTAAAACTAGTTGCAGAATCTTGAATTGGGCTGCCAAGGCTCTTTAGTAATCAAGTGTAAACAATATATAACTAAGAATCTGATTTTTTTATAATGAACACGGAGACAAAGAAAGAGAATCTTAGATAAACTTCACAGTTTAGCAAAGAAAGTATGAAAAGAATAGTTGAGCCGATGTATTTTAAAGGTAAGAAAATAGGATAAATAAAAGGCACAATTACATGTGTAAATTTTCCTTATATTTATCAGATGCTGTCTGGTGTAAATACAGAAAATGGTATTAGACTGTAAAACCCTAATATCAATATTATGTAAAAATCAAAGCCATGGTATAGTACAAAAACACCTCTTCCTAGTGAAATCTAGCAAATAAATCAAGCTTTTAATAAGCTAAAAATATATAAAAGCCATACAGAAATGCATGTAATGGAGCGTCCAATAGGAATGCAAGATTTTTAACTACATGTATCTGCTATATAAGAACTCTAAAAATTGCTTTAATTGAGTCATAGGGAATCCAATATATCATTTCTGTATTACGATGAGTTTGCTTTAGTTAGATCTCAAGGAATAATGATGGACATAGGGTAATACTTGCTCTAATACGCAGATATAATATCATTCGATCTACGGCCCTACTACTTTGAATGTTTAACACAAATTCTTTACAGAGGGGAATTTGAATTAGGGTCTGTATCATTAACCAATATAAGTGATTAAAAGCTTTATAAAAAGAAGTAGCAACTTGGAGTTTCATATAAAAGATTTTTGTAAATTGGACTTACAACAACGTTTAGAAAAATGGGGTATAGGGGAGGTGATAAAAGGACTCATGAGTTTTTAGAATCTTTTCTAGTAATTGCCTATTTTCGTATTCCAGGATTTAGAGACATTTTATTAGAATAGATAACCAAGAAGTCTTATGATAAAATTGAAGAATGGAGAGGAGTTGATGTGGATTTAAATGAAGATGAAGTTCTAGAGTACTAAATTTCTCCTCTTCTAGATTGAGAAAGCTTCTTTTATAGTCATTTGCCTGTAAGTAAAGACGATGAATAAGAAATCGATTAATAAATAAAGAATGATGATTGGCAGTTGATTCTATAAAAGAGAAAAAATGCTTATTTTTAATTCTTGAATAGACTATCTAAGCTTATTTCCTAACATTTTCTTGATTTAATGGTACCATGGAGAGCTCTTCCTGGGTATTATGTACTAATTCGAACCTTTTTAAATGAGCTTAAAAGTATCCCCTTGATACAATACCCTGATAACTTAATTCAAGCTTCAGTTTCCCTATTAAACAATCATAAACTACTGAACTGCTTTGTAAAGGTTTTGCTTAATAAGTGTAATGTGCATGAGTACACAGATGTAGTAGAGGGCTATAATTTGATATCTTTATGATTTGACCATGTATACAGTAGAATAGGAAGATTACCCTCTTCTTTTGACTATAGATTTTTATGTAATGCTATAAAAATTACTTTGAGAAGTGAAATAAGTTTTAATTTGTCAAAATGTCTTGGATTTCTGTACAAACATTATCATTTATTTACAGGCTTTTACAGAGAGTAAATAATTTATAAGCTACTAGTAAAAGAACTATTTAGTTCACTAATTTTCCACTGGCATGAAGATGTTAGATTAATGTTCATTACATTGATTTATTATAGAATTGACTCTCTCTAATTTCTAAACTTTGAAAAAGATAACAGTGATGATATAAACTACAAAATATAGAAAAATATAAATAGAAAGCTTCAAAATTTAAGCAAATTGTATTAAAGGGACTTTGCTATTGAATATCAAGACTCAACAGACCTTATTGAGGAGATAAAATAAATGTATAAAAAGTGGATTGATAATTTAGATACTACTACATAAATAAAAGTGAAAAAACCCTTTGGAGGACTTGGAAGCTTTCCTTATCCTAATATAAGCATAAAGTATAACTTTAAAGATCGGTATGAAGACCTTATAATTGACGAATGGTGATTACTTTATAAACCTTTGCTTTATTTGTTTGTTTCTTTATAATTCTAATTAAATGTATTAAAATATCAGTGAGCATAATTATAAGCAAGCATTTGTTATAATTATTGTAATAATTGTGAATTTATTCCTGATACTTCTGAGCATGCTGTAACTACCATGGTTAAGATACTGTTTATTCGACTTTGATCTATTTTATGTTACAAGCCCAAATAACTAAAATTATTCGCAAACTTTAGAAAGTTTTAAGCATGAATTTTGTCCTAATAAAGACACTTAGTTAAAAGAAGAAATAAAGGAAATATGCCCAGACTTTTGCTAGAATTTAGGGTAAATATATACAGCTTCATACTGGTGTAGAATCCTAGTAATTTTATCTTGTATTGCAGGATTTTTTTCCTTTTTAGGGTAGGTTTATAAGATAAAGCAAAAAAGAAAATTGGCTTTGAAAAAGTACTATCATGATTATTTAATTCTAATATCCTTTCCTGGTATATTTATCTTAGTTAGTATGATAGTTTATTGCGGGATAGGCCACTTTGCTGCTTTTAAATATGTAAATAGTAATAGTGGACCTACTATTGATTATCATGGAACAACATAGACAGAAAACTTTCACGAGTTGTCTGGATATTACTTGTACTTGTTTGCTATATTTACTATTATTTTCTAAAGTGTTTTGCATTTAATAAAGATCCTTAAAAATAAAGTATAGGTAGTAAAAACGTTTTATTCAATGGAGTAAAATTAATGTATATTTCTAGCAATTATTTTTTAATTAACTATTTTCACCTTGATAAACCACTTCTCCAGTTTTCAAAATAACCGATTCTTGTTACTCTAAACTACCAGCTTATTTTTCCATTAATTTAACAACCTACTCTCCATATAACGCTAGAATAATTTCGTTGTTTTAAAACCTTACATTGGTACTTCATATAATATACGTGAAGTAAAATCTAATAATGAATGAAATAGCCCAGAAGAATATCAAGGCAAAGGGATGACAAACATCATAGTAATCTTAGCAGAAAAAAATCATTGTAAAGGTTTCTCTAAACATCTTAAAAGGAAACTCTTTCTATTTCAAGCTGTTATAACAATAAACCATATTAGGCGAGGAAGATTTGAGGCCTTGGATACAAACTACTCCGAGTATGGAACACATTATGTTTATAAGTGTTTCTATAAGTATTAATAGAATAAATAAAACTGTTGGATCAAGAATGCTTGGAGCATCGATTTTTAATGTTACTATAGGCCAGATTCAAAATGCTGAGTATATTCCTATTATTATATCAAAAAGTATTACAATGTAGCAGCCAATTCTTAAGGTTAGTAGCTAGCAACAAAGATGCTTGGCTGGGTTAAAATATTTGTAGAACCTAGGTGTATCTGCAGAAGTTTACAAATCCATTTTTTAGTGCTATGTTTTTATTTAAGTTATTAATATATCTCTATTAATTGGCTATATTGTATATTTCACTACGACCACACATTTCCTAGTCTTTTAACAGCTAAATCAATAATTAGTCTTCTAAGCTTAATTCATCAAGTTTTATAACGTATCATCTTACTTATAAATTTACTTTTATATAGTCTCAATAACATAATTAAGGTGCAAGCAACTTTTAACTCCCTTTCTCCTACTAACCACATCACAAAATATACTTCAAATACTAAAAAAATAATATTTTCGAATAACCACCAATATTACAATAAATATGAAAGCCGAGATAACATACGGTAACTTTAACTCAGAGAAAATTCTAGTTGCATCCTTTGCTGGAATTTCTGATTACCTTAACATTGGTATGTTTTGCTCAATTTTCCCATACATCGTTGCATCGATTGACTCTGGCATGGAAGACAGCAGTCTGGCTAATTACACTGCCATAATAGAGTCAATATACTACTGTATGGAAATCATAGGAGCTTTTCTTGGAGGCTACTTTGGCGATAGATTTGGTAAAAAGTTTGTCATCCTTTATTGCATCTCTGGCTATATAATTGCCGCAGCTTTATTAGGAATGGCCTAAACTTTCGTAGCTTTAATAATAGCAAAGGTATTATTTGGACTAATGGGGGGGATAATGCCAAATCTGCGAGGATATGTTCTTAATGTAACGGATGACAGTAACATGCATTCTCTTTACAAATACATTGGCTTATGTTCGGCTGGTACTTAGATTTTAGGACCATTTGTGGCCAGTGCCTTGTCTTATCCTAATCAAAATTTTCCTGGAATGTTTTCAGGATCTTTTTGGGCAGATTATCCGTTTATGTTGCCTGCTATTTTTTAGTAAGTTTTATTTAGTATTGTGATTTCTTTGACTGGAATGATTTTAGTCATTTTTTTCATGTGTCCTTCAGCTAGTAAAGGTACATAAGGGAATAAGGCCTAAGGAAATATCTTTAATAGACAGTTTATAGTGATTAATATTATAAATGCTATTTACGGGTTCATCTAAAAGGCTTTTCTGGTATCCTTTACTATCTTTTGTAAGATTTCAGTTGAGAGTGGCGGCTTAGGGTGGGAAAGCGCGACTATGACTGGATTAACGATTACAATTGCAAGTGCTCTTAGTGTAGTTATGTAAGGGCTGCTGACTCCTTTCTTGATCAAAAAGTTTAAGATACTTTTCACTATTAAGTTCTATTTCATAGTGTCTCCCATAGCTTATTTGATCATACCAATGGCAACTAATCTAACTCAGCAAATGACTTTGCTGTATATGATTCTATGCTTTTTCATAGGATATGTATGCATTGATTCCGCGTATGTGCCAATATCAATGGCAATAATAAATTCAGTTCCAAATTCACAGTAAGGAAAGGCTAATGGTATTTCAATGTCAGTTGTGGCATGTTTCAGGGCTTTAGGGTACTTATCATTTGGATTACTATTTGGAGTATGCATTGGAAACAATTTTCCATTTGGAGTAACATTACCTTTCTTTATTCTTACTTTAATAACGCTTTCTGGAGTATTAGTAGCGCATTTTGGACTGGATAATAGAATTAATAAAAGAGTTATGGAATCAGAGCCTTTACTAGAAAGAGAAGATTAGTTAGTAAGAGTTAAATGTTATCAAAGTAATATTTTACTATCTAATTGATCTAATGGGAGTAATTTGAGCAGATATTCTATTATAACTTTATCGTGTTTATCTTGCAATGTCAATTCCTCTTAATACTCTTTTCCTATAAGAGTAAAATGTCTAATGATTGAATGCTGGGGATATGCTTCTAGGTTACTTTTAAAGCTGATGCTTTCTTACATTCAGTACTCTATTAACTGATAATTTGTTTATAGAATTTTAAGGAGATACACTGATTTGCTTGTTTAATCGTTTCAATGTTAAATAATATATAACAGTTTTGTAGTTATGCCTATTATGCATTAAATCTAATCTTACCTA
>CAKKTI010000631.1:0-11792 GCA_920105805.1 Condylostoma magnum
AATGACTCCCAGGACCATGAAACTGTATTCTAGAGAGACTATACAATCCTCAAATTTAAATGGTCTAAGAATCAATTTTGATGAAGGAATGGAAATGGGGAATGGGTAAGCAAGACACCTAATTCGGATTCTAGACAATAGTGGAGATAGAAACACACTTCCTTTACCACCATTTAATTCAAATGCAGAGTAATAATTAATTTTTAAGTAATTACTCTAAATTTTATAATTATCCGCCTTTTTAGATATTCTGATTGTATGTTATTATACTCTTTTATTAAATTTAGTTTATAAAATACAATCTTTTTTGGCATACTAAAAGGATTAATAATTAAACATTTTTAGTATAATTTTTTACTTCTGTTTGAGTGCACTTAATCAATATTTAATACAATGATCCAATCATAAAAGATTTATAATATGTATAGATTGATAAATTAAACTAATCTCATAAGATGATTAAATATTAGGTAAGATATAAATAAAACCCTTTTAATATGCTTTATTTGAATTTATAAATTTAAACTAAATGGATTATATATAATATTTCTCCGTAAGAATCTGCAGTAATTTTTGACTATCAATTATTTCCAAAGCTATCTATTACAGTGCTAACTCAAAATTAGTCATAATTTAATTAATGCTTTGAATTTTTGAATTTTTTATTAAGATATATGGACTTGTAAAGCCTCATTACTCTTCCTTATACTCCTTAGCACATTTCCTAACTCTAGTATCCCTTGTTTTTCTCTGTTTTTCCTGTTTTGACTTTGACTCAATCATATATGTGGATAACGGAAACATATGGGTAGTCTGAATCAACTGGCACTGGTTGCGTAATGCAAGATAGAGATTTGATTGCAAATACAGTAGGAGATATGAACATTAAGCTTGAAATTCGAATAAGATATGAATTATATGCAAGTAGTTTAGATGAGAATGGAGAGAAAACCTAGAAATACTACTTAGAGGCCATACTGTGATGTCCGGCTATAATGAATTGCTTTAAACAAGTGTAGAATTAATAGATAGAAAATCTAATATACTTAAGTTGAGTTCCCTTAATTAATGATTGCTTACATAGCTGGCTGAATGAGGGGGAAACTGGATGCATAGGAAGCGTATGTGTAATTCAAGTTTAGATAAGTTAAAACTTTTTATATTTGCATTTCTTTAAGTATTTATTGAGTTTTGTAGAGAATCTTATTTATGTAAAATAATGCTTCTATTATCTGAACATGGTGAATATATTTGTTTAAGTAAAATATATATAATAGAAAACTTTATGATATTTTTAGATTGTGTTTAAAATCTCCTAACTTAATAGTAGATGGCTTTACTCACTAAATTAAATAGCTTCAATATATTTAGCTAACCTTATAAAGCATGTTTAACTACTTCTCACTTTATTTTTGAAACGATTAATGCATATAGATAATAATTATGTACTTTTCTTAATGCATACTTTAAATTATTCAATAATCTAATAATATATTAATAGAGCTGTTATGGATCTGTTTATTTCATTTTTATCTAAAAATACTACTGCATTTAACTTATTCATTTATTCAATCATAAAGATTGTAATTTTTCTAAAAGCTAACAAGGCATTGTCTTTTTATTTCATGTAAAGACTTTAAGCAACAAATTAGTTTATTTAGTGAATAATTATCTACATTTCATTAGTATTTATATAAGGTTGAAATAATCTAAAATATATGATTTTTGACTATTAATAATTCATATTACCTTAAAGCAAATATAAATCTTTATGTCTAAACTAATAGCTTTAGATAAGCTAATATTCAAAAGATTTCTTAATACATATACTTGTCAATCATTAATATAAAATAAATACCTTTCAAATCAAAGTGCAATTAACTCCAAATTAACCTGAAATTCTATTACTAATCATTTTCTATATATTATCTTCCAAGTTAAATAAATCTTAATAATAAATTACTTTAAAGGATTTATTAATTCTGAACGATATACTATATTTCATTGAATACTGTATATCAAGCTTAACAATATTGGGAAAATATACTGAGTAGTGCATTAATAATACTCCATAATTTATCCAGATTTTAATATGTTTAATCCCTTAAAATCATGTACAGCTTTTAGTACAAAACATAAAAATAAATACTTAAAACAACAGTATATAGGAATTAAGAAACAAATCTCATGCTTTAATTTATAAATAAAACTATTAACAACTGTTTAAAATTATTTTTCTTTGATTCAAACCTATCAGATAATAGAATTAAGTACAAATGTCCATTGCGCTAGAAGAAACTAAAAGCTATTGGCTATCAAATGAGCTCTTATGAATATGCTAGATAGGTAAACTCATTTTACAAAACCTACTGTATAGAGTGTATATAAGAATAAATATTATAACAAAATTCAATGGTAGATTTACAATCTGTGCAATCTCTTTTCCAATTCTATATAAAAAATGGAAAACTGTATTGGATCAATCACCAGCAACTTTCTTACTAACTTCGATTTCTAATAATTCTACCAAGCAAACCAGCAGTATATAGGAGGACCTAATAATAGCGAAGTTCAAAGTATTATAGAGGGATAAATCTTCACTTAAGGCAATCTAATAGCTATATGGAAAAACCTCGAAAGAGCTGATCCAGTCATAAAGCTCAAAAGAATCTACTAAATTTGACAATTGTTCACTAATGCTTGCTAACCTACGATAAACAAGTTTATTTGGGACTTTATGAGCAAGTATGATATTAAAGCCAAATATCTATTTATTTTGATCGAATCAAGTAATTAAGCTAAAGAAATCATATGAAGTGGTAATCCTGATAATTTGAGGGTACTAAAGCTTAAGGCATTTGAAGAAATATCATAGTAACTTCTTCTTGCTAAAACATATCAGAAAGAACAAACTAATAGAATCTTATAAGGGAGTATGAAATGTTAAAGAGTTAATTCAATGAGAGTTGTATAATATATTAGGTATTAAGCAAGGCAGCTAGAATTACAACGAAAGTAATCCTAATAAAATGAATGAAAGGGGAAACAAGGAATCATTGGTCAGCATAATAATTGGGTGTAATCAGTTTGCATTTCAGAAAGTCAATAACTAATAATATCTTGTGGAGATGATAAAACAGTAAGAGTATGGGACTTATAAAACCCATCTAGAAACAGCATCATAGGCCAATATGGTTTTATTGTATTCTCGGTTTGTATTTCAAGAAGTGGATAGCTAGTAGTATCTGGTGGAGCTGATAATAAAGTAAAGGTATGAGACTTATAAAACCAATCTAGAAACAGAATTATAGGCTAACATGATAACCATGTATACTCAGTTTGTATTTCAAGAAGTGAATAATTAGTAGTATCTGGTGGAAATGATAGGCGAGTAAGAGTATGGGACTTATTAAACCCATCTAGAAACAGAATCATTGGTCAACATGATTCTCTTGTATGATCAGTTTGCATTTCACGAAGTGAATAAATAGTAGTATCTAGTGAACATAATAAGAAAGTAAGAGTATGGGACTTATAAAACTCATCCAGAAATAGAATCATTGGTCAACATGATAACCATGCATTATCAGTTTGCATTTCACGAAGTGAATAACTAGTAGTATCTGGCGGAAGGGATAAGGCAGTAAGAGTATGGGACTTATAAAATGCATCAAGAAATAGAATAATAGGTAAACATAATTGTAGTGTAAGATCAATTTGCATTTCAGAAAGTGAATAACTAGTAGTATCTGGTGGATGAGATTATCAGGTAAGATTATGGGACTTATAAAACCCATTCAGGAACAGAATAATTGGTCAACATGATTCTATTGTATTCTCAGTTTGCATTTCACGAAGTGAATAACTAGTAGTATCTGGTGGATAAGATAAGGCAGTAAGAGTATGGAAAATTTAGTTAGATAATTTCAACCTATTCGATATAACTTTAATTATTACTCTTATAAACTTTAGTTCAAAATTTTAAGCCTTTGCACTGTGTTTGCCTTTTATCTAACAAGAATAATTATGTAATATCAGTATAAGTTGCTTATTTAATTTTTACTAACTAAGTTGAATCTTGTAATGGAGATAAAATATTATTTTAGAAAGTTAGTTAAATGTTCTTTTTAATTTTTACTGTCCTTGCATTGGATTCTTAGTTAAAGTCAATTATTAAATTTTACAAGAAGTAGAAAACGAGCTCGAATAAGTCTTAACTATTCATATTTAGCTAGCAGATAAATTTTGAAAGCACAATCAAAAGTGCATATGAATTACTGATACAAATCCTTAATCAATCATATGTATTTGTAATTCATCACAATAAACATGAGTAATCTCAACTGGATCTTTTCCATATTAAAATATCTCTACTTCAAGCAAGGCACTATTTCTTTATATTAAAACTTTCCTTATCTTTTATAATCTATATGAAATTAACAACAGGTTTTTAATTTGCTTTATTGAATTACAAATGTTTATAGGGCAGTTTCTTCAATAAGATGAATATGGAATTTAGGAGTTTTATTTTATAGGTATATACATAGTAGGATTGGGGATACTTTTTACTAGTTCTTATGTATGCGTATTCATAGTACAAACTCTTCTACTTAAAAATTATCATGCTTGAAAAATGACTATAATATAATGCTTTTATTTATTTGCTTATGGATTTTACTTCACAAGTAATATTGATTACTGAATTCAATATGCATCTTCTTTAAAAGAGTATATTAGATTTGAAATATATCCAAATATCAGCTAATTTGTCCTAAATTATCGAAACCATTGATTAAGGAATTATTATACATAAACTACAGTTCCCATAAAGCTAGATGATAATTGCCATATTCATCAATAAGATTTCCCTCTCCAATTACAATGAATTGATCACTTCTAGAAATACTCACTGATCTTATACAGTTATTATGCTTCCCGATTATTCTGTTCCTATTAGAGTCTTGTAAGTCCCATAACATAACTTTCTTATCTCATCCTCCACTTATAATAAACTTCTCACTTCTGGAAATACTTACTGTGGTTACAATACTATTATGCTATCCGACTACTCTATTCTTATTTTAGTCCTGTAAGTCCCACAACATTACATTATAACTTCCTCCACTTACAATGAACTATTCACTTCTAGAAATACTTACTGATGGTACTTAATTACTAGGCAGTTCAATTACTCTGCTTCACTTTGAGTTTTGTAAGTCTCACAGCCTTACTGTACTATCGCCTCCTCCACTTACAATAAACTGCTCACTTTTAGAAATACCTACTGATTATACACTACTACCATGCTGCCCAATTATTCTGTTTCTAGTTGGGTTTTGTAAGTCTCACAGCCTTACTTTACTATCACCTCCTCCACTTACAACAAACTGCTCACTTCTGGAAATATTTGCTGATCTCACCCAGCCATCATGCCCCCCAATCACTCTGTTTCTTTTTAAGTCTTGTAAGTCCCATAGCACTACCTTCCCATCATTTCCTCCACTTATAATGAACTGTTCATTTCTAGAAATGCTTACTGATTATATTATTCTATTATGCTCTCCAATGATTCTGTTTCTATTTGGGTCTTGTAAGTTCCACAGCATTACTTTACAATCTCCTCCTCCGCTTACGATAAGCTACTCACTTCTGGAAATTGTTACTGATTGTAAAGGATATAAGCTTTCTTGGATTACTTAATTGTTTGACCTTTACTCGCTTCTAAACTTTCTCCGTTTTTACATTTATAGTTTGCTTACATGTTTTATGGATTTCATTGCTTTTATAATTCCTTCAAGATTATTTCAGATAAATACGCATAATGTAGTTTTATAACTGTTAATTTGTAGTCTTTATAAGTTATAATGATTAACTTATCACAAAATCTGATTAGCTTGATTAGAGCATTTTACAAACTAATCAAGGTAATAAGAGTATTTAGCCCTTTGTCTGCGTCATTATGTAAATTCCTTAATTCAATCCTTACTTTGAATACTTAATATACTTTTCAGGATATCTTCAAGGAATTAATCTTTGATGTATTTATGTAAGTATTAAAATTCACTATATCTGAAGCAATAACCCTTTAGACTTTCTTATTTTCCAAGTCAGTTGGCTTATCATTGAAGTATTTAACACATTAGATTGATATCTTGTCTAGATATCAGTGTGCTTAATTAAATTTCAATTTGATTATGTCAAATTACTATATAAGGATAATTTATTATTCTAAGGGTTTTCTTAATCAAAGTTTGTATTGGGGTATGTTATTCATGTTACAATATAAATTCCTCAATGAATTCTGTTATTAATTTACTTTATAGAAAAATAATCATTTAAATTATTAATAACTTACTCATATTTTTAAGAGGACATACAATTTTGTACAGATAAGTTAAAACTTACTTAAAATCCTATGCTAATCTAATAAAACGTCTTTTGAATACAGAAAGTACTCAGGAACGGATAGAAGGGAATCATAAGAGCTATTTTAAATTCAGACTATAGGACTAAACACCTCCTATGCATATTATCCAAATAATTCTTTAAGAATGAGCATGAAAAGAGATGCATTGAATATAAAGGAGAATCAAAAGACAATAAAAATTCATACAATAATGAATCCATAGTAAGGTAAAAAGTTATCTAGTATGCCATCTTTCTAGCCTCAGATTAAAAATATGTAAGTAAATCCCTTAATTCAAGAAATATTATCTGATTATAAGTATATAAGAATATTTAAACTTTAAAATTGTAAATTGGTGATTAAATAATATGCAATAGATAGTAAATTGTTAAAATCGCACTCAGAGTTAGGGAGTGCTTAAATGCTACTACTTGTTTGATAATAAATGCATATATTTAAGCAGAATAAATACATTTTATAAGGTATTTGTATGTAAATCCACTCCTAAAAGATTTGTTGATGGTATATCTTGGGCCAAAAATATTTTAAACCAAACAGTGTCTGATACTAATATTAAATAGAGGGATTTAAGCTTAAATTCTGTTTTCTTCGTATAGCTCTATCCTCCTAATAAATTACAAATCTTTATATCATAATTATACTTACCAATGGCCTTATCATTATGTTACATCAGCTATAGTGTGAATTAACTTTAAGCTTTTCTTATAAACTTATAATCCCAAATTACAGCCTAGTAATCAATTGATACTATTCACTTACATTTCGAAGATAAAGCGAATATATATCCTGAATGTCCTGTTTCAGCTGTTGAGTTATAATTATCTTATCTAAATAAATTTCTATAATATAGTTGTTATTATATAGTGTAAGGGAAAGGCATTCAATTGAAAAATCGTTTAAATCTTTCAGTAAAATATACTTTTAATAAAGCCTACTAGTCTCATAAATAATCCATAGAGGCATATTCGCTGATTTAAGTAAGTTCAAATAGCAATATTACACAGGGTGATACAGAAATAATATATTATAATAGAAGCTAAAGTTTCCATAAGGCCAGTTTATAATCGTCTCTCATACCTTAATAATCTCCTTCCCCACTTACAATGAATAAGTCACTCCAAGAAATACTTGCTGATAATACAAAACTATCATGCTTCCCAATTATTCTGACTCTCTTCGGGTCTTGTAAGTTCCACAACATTAGTTTTTTATCTTAGCCTCCACTTAGAATAAACTATTCACTTGTAGAAATACTTACTGATAATACAAAACTTTAATGCCATCCAATTAGTCTATTTCTATCAGAGTCTTGTAAATCCCACAATTTAACTTTATTATCTTATCCTCCACTTACAATGAATGATTCACTTCTGGAAATACTAACTGCTTTTACACTCCCATAATGCTCTCCAATTAGTCTGTTTTTATTTGAGTCTTGTAAGTCCCACAATCTAACTTTATTATCTTATCCTCCACTTACAATAAACGACTCGCTTTACGAAATGCTTACTGATCTCACAAAATCCTCATGCTATCCGATAACTCTGCTTCTACTTGAGTCTTGTAAGTCCCACAACATTACTTTTTTATCTCTTCCTCCACTTACAACGAGCTGCTCACTTCTAGAAATGTTCACTGAGAATACGAAATTATCATGCCGTCCAATAACTCTATTTTTCTCTGCGTTTTGTAAGTCCCAAAGCATTACCTTCTTATTTCTTCCTCCACTTATAACGAATTATCCACTTCTGGAAATACATATTGATGAAATTTCAGTACAATGTTTCCCAATTTTCCTGCTGTTATTTGAGTTTTGCAACTCCTGCAATCATATTTTATTACCTGTTCCACTTGCAATATACTTCCCACTACTAGGAATACTTACTTGATATATAGGTTACTTATATATTCCTACAACCTAAGTTTTTACCTCCTATTCAAAATTTCTTCTTTACAGCTTTAGTTGACTGTTTGAATATTGAATAAACTCTACGACTTAATCAACTCCCCTTTTGCAATTCCTTTGAGGCTTATTGACTATTTATTAAAGTTTGTCTTAAATCTATGGATTATTTGCAATATTTTAAAGCTTTGGTGAAATTTCTCTATAGTTGTTGACACTTATTCTTTAGAGCTTGTATTGGTTCAACTATTTAACCCTGAATCTATTTTATTATGTAAACTCACCAATAAAATATGCAATTAAGTTATTATTTTCTAGATTAGACGAGCTTTTAATACTATTTTCCAGGGATTGATTTCTGACGTGATGCTAAAACAATTAGGACTCATTTTATTAGAGGTAATAGCCCTTTAATAGACTCAAAACCTCTTATTTTCCAGCTAAGTCAGCCTATCTTTGAAGCATCTAGCAAATTACCTCGAAATTTAATCCAGAGATGAGGCTATTGATAGTTGGTTGTATTTCCATGTTATTATGCTAGATAAAGGGTTATATTGACTATATCTGGGTTAATTGATTTTAATTTATAATTTGCTAATTTGAATAAAATCTTTAATTGTTTGAAGAGCTAATCATATTAATATACCAAAGACATTTCCCTATACAGGAAACTAATTTTAAAGATTTTAACATTCAATAGCCTTTTATTATTACATTAAAGCATATCTATCAAATATACACTATTCGATCTAACCAAATAAGCGAATGAATAAACTAATTACAAAAGCTCACTATTGATTAGAACTCTGGAGCTATATATAACTAAAATACTCTGGAACTATTGGAAAAGTAAGTATAATTTAAAGTCCAATAGGGTAATCCTTTTATTTGCATAAGCCTTCTTGAGATAATACAGAATCCTATGTTTGATTCTTTATAAAGTTACTCTCTAAATGATTAATAAAAAACTAGTAAAAACAAGGAGTAGGCAGTCATGATATATGCGAATGTATAAGCACTAAATATAATTATACATAACATGAAAGACATTAATGCTATAATTAGTCGAAGCATTATCTAAGGAGATATTGTAGTGTAGAAATTATGATAGATACATCAAAAGATGTAAAAATGCTAAAAATTAAGCCAATCGAGTTATTGCCAATGAATCTTAATGAATATAAGCTTTTATGAAATTTATCCATTGCTCTTAATTCCTTATGATTCATTGGCAATAGCTCGATTGGCTTAATTTGGAGAGTTAACCAGGTTATTAAGGTAGTGATAGTATTGAGCCTTAATTCTATACTATTATACTAATTCATTGTATTGAAGAGTTGATATTCTGTTAAAATTATCTTTAAGAGATTGATTTATACTCTAAAACTAGCCACACTTCCTTTATTTAAAGGAATAATCGTTTAAAAGCTATAGAAACTCTTTCTTTCCAAGCCAGTTAGCCTATTTTTGAAGTACCTAGCAAATTACATTGAAGTCAATGCTAGCAACGAGGCTACTGGTAATTGGTTCCATTTTATAAACTAATCTACTATATAGGGACAATTTTAATAAGTTCTTTTAAATGTAACTATGTTTTTTATGTTTATATAGGCAATTATTTATGAAGTGTTAGCTTTTCTTCAAAATTTCCGATCCTATGCTTATAACTCACTCAAATACTATCAGAACATATGATAACTTGGTTTATTTTAAGCATTTGGTACAGAGCGTATCTTAACATATAAAATTTATCTTAATTATAGTACTTAAATAAGATTTTTAGATAATGCAACTAATCCTTATAGACCTTTATAAGGCTTATTTCTAAAGTTAAAGGAGGAATACATTGCTATTTACTGTTATATGTGGAATTTTATTGAGTTAATGCTTTGTTTTATATAGAATCAATTTGAGAAGTGAATAATTCATAATATCTGGTGGATCAGATTATTAAATAAGAGTATGGGAAATTTAGTTAGATAATTTCAATCTGAAATAAATATAATATTGTTCATTACACTTAGAAATTGATTAAGCCTTATTTTTTATCTAGATTATTTACTAAAATGCTAGAACATATTTTGACGATTATATAAATCCTATGCATAATATAAACTATTTAATCCACTTATATTTTTGCTAAATTAACTGAATTTTGTAAAGTAGATATATGTGAAAGTTAGTTAGATATCCTTTTAAATTCTATATTAATTAGCTACTCATTTGGTGCACTACCCTTTCGTTGATTGATAGTTAACTATTTAAGGAGTATTGAGATTATATTAGAAGTAGAATATTTAAAAATGCAAGCTATAGTATTAATTATGGCAACCTATTGTTGATAGATACTTGCAATTAACGATTTGTAATAATATAAAATTGTAATTAAGCTAATACAGCTTTTGAAAACTAATTAAAAGTGTATATAACTAGGAAAAACGCTTACTCGATATCTGGAAAATCAATTCATTATAATAAATGTTGGATCAATAGCAAATTTCTACAATCTTATCAATAAGTTCGTCATTAGGATAAATATAGAATTTAATAGATTTACTTTCTAATACTTTACACTATCTTATTTCCCTATTTTATGTATAAATACTCTTCTACTTAAACTATCTCTTTATTGATTTTCTTTAAGTTAGTGCGTTACTGGAACATTTCAATACATAGCTCCAGCATACTTGAGGTCGAAATGTTACTAAAATCGATTCTTTTACAGTAGAAATGATTACAGTCTTTGAAACAGGCTACTTTTTCTTTAGAATGAACATTTAATTCCTTATATAGTGACTCTAAATCTAACAAATCGTAGGGAACAAAACTTAATATTTAGGAATATTGTAAATGGGAGATATATAAATAGGAATTGTACATGAAAGCCTTTATAAGTAGTAAATGCATTATTATCCTTAAGATAACAAACAGAAATTGTTAGATTACCCAATACTCTTTCTAAACTAATATAAAGTTAGTTATATATGCTTTATAAGATTAGCTAAATATAACGAATTAAGTGAATAAAGCCATCTACTAATAAGTTGTTAAGTGGTGCACATAACCTAAAGTATATTATATATTTTACTTAAACAGATATATTCACTATGTTCGGGTGACTATAGATCTATTTCAATGTAAATTAGATTCTATATATAAACTCAAAAACAACTTAAAGAAACACAAATATGAAAAGTTTTCACTTATCTAAACTTCAATTGCACATACGCTTCCTATGCACTCAGTTTCCCCCTCATTCAGATAGCTAAGCAAGCAATCATTGTATTACACATAAGGATTAATTTTTGCAAATATTTGATCTATTTGAAATTTATACATAAATCCTCTAAATGATATCTGGTCATCAAACCCAATGTAAAAGTAGTAATCATTAGACGTCTCCCTATAATCTAATTCATTTGTTCCTGTAAAATCTTCTTGTAATTCACCGTTTATAAAGAT
>CAKKTI010000632.1:0-11724 GCA_920105805.1 Condylostoma magnum
TATTGTTAAAGTACATAAAGATCTATCCTTCAAATATAAGGATTTAACATTGGAAATTTTAAAACACTAGAATTATACTGAAGTTATACTTCTAAGAGACGGAATACTATTTGGAAAATTCAATTACAACTCATTAAGATTCAACCTATTAACTTAACTGCAATCTCCCTATATCCTAAATACAAACTTAACACTTTCAAAATCACTAGAGTTTGAGCTTATAATTTCTAGATGTAATAATTACGTAAAAAAGTATATTAAAAAATAGATAAGCGTGTTTTATATACTGTGAAAGTTGAAATAATATGGTCTTTGTTAATTCATTCTTTTTAATTGAACTAAGCAAAATAATGCTTAATTATATATCATAATCAGTTGAAATCATGTATTTAAGACTGTAATAATTCTCCCACTACGAAACTCTCTAATATATAATAAAATGGAAGAGGTCCGTGATACGTTAATTTAATTTGACCCCGCCTAAGAAGTAAGTTAGAACTATGTAGCCTAAAAGGGAAAGATTATGGTATCCTCTGGACGCCGTAGAGCCAACCTTCCTCCAGTAGATGCAAAAAATAATATAGAGGAATACATAAATGCTATCCTTCCGCCACGAGAGTACTGGATCGAAGGTCATCGCTATATATAATATGTGAGTACTACTCCTTCAACCCGTAAAGACGTAAACATTTTAAAGGACAAATTGGACTAAAGACTAATTGAAAGACAAGCGCGTGATTCTGGTATATGTCCAATACGTGAAGAACTATACTCCTAAAGTTTTGATGAGCTCATAAGACAAATTGCCTTAGAATGCCTAGAAAGAGGACTTTTATTATCAAGGGTAAGGGATGAAATCAAAATGACTATAGCTGCTTACCAGACTCTGTATAAAAACTCAGTTGGATTTGGTATAAGAAAGCAAATAGAAGCCGAGAAAGGTAAAGAAGAGTAAGAAAATGCAAGAAAAACTTTAGAAGACTAAAAAGAAACCCTCGACTACAAAAAATCAGAGTTATTAGACAAAAGAGAGCATTTAATCCGAAAATACTAGGAACGCAAAGCAATTAACGAGGCTAAAAGATAAGAAGAACTTGAGTTACTGGATAAGCAAGGAAAACATTTAGAAAATTTCCTTAATAGTCTTAATAAGGGTTAAATATAGTGTAAGTATTAGTTATTGGGTCATTTATCTTTAATTTTGTTGCATATGTCACAAACACTTTAAAAATCGTTTTATATAAGAGAATACTTAATTACCTAACTACTAAAAGTTGTATAAGTCTCCAGCATCTATAACCTCATATTCATTATTGAATTGTACTATCAGTAAGCTACGAGTCCTTTTCAATATTACCCCTTGTTGAAAGCTTAAATTATTCGTTTGTATTAACAGCTCTCTGTCTAAAGTATAGAAATATTATTATACAAAATCTTAATTCTATACTAAGCTAGACAGCTTTTGCAATTAATTTCTCATCACATTCAAGAATTTTGGATAGATTTAGTTAGACTGCATTTAATTTAAAGCATACTGGTAAATTTGGATAAATTAATTATTAGTTTATCTCAAAATTTCTATGTAGTCAATTGCAATTTTCAGTAAGATTAAAATGTGATGCTAATACTACTATTATCCTTATACTTATGAAAAATAGGCGTTATAGCATTGGTCGAATTTCTAATTACTTATTCATTAATCTTTTAGGAAATATATAAGTAGCTCAAAATTAACTAACATAGATTAAATGGATAACAGTTAACAGCTATTTAATACTATTGTCTGAATATGGTTCTATGTCATTTATTGATTTAAAATTCGAAATAGTTTACTCAAGTCTTTACAAGATTTCTTTGTTATTAGATTTTAGTAAAATAATCCTAAGTTCTTTTAAATAGCTTCTTAAATTTCTTGGGGTGGATTATTAGATTTTAAGTCTTATTTAGCCAACCTCATCAGAATGCAGATTCTATATGACTATTCATACTATGTAGGATCACAGTCATAGTCAATTTATAGTTGTTCTAAGATAAATTATGGAAATTATCTTTTCTAAGGTTTTTTCAAAGTCTAAATTTCATCTTACTTTAAAAAATTCAATTCCAAAATTGCTTAACTTAATAATCCACTTGACTAGTTCTACAATGGTTAATTATTGTTCACTTTAAAGAACAGATAGAATAATCCATGAATATAGGGCTTTGTTCAAATACCTTATTGCTAAAGCATTTCATAGATTGTAGCTACGAATTTAGGATATACTCCTTATGATTTATCCAATAACTTTGCTAATTCTATGATAAGATGTATAAAAATTCTCTTTTTGGAAATTTGTTTGCAACCAAGCAAAAACAATTGTAATATTATATCTTGATTCAGCAATAAAACTGTATTTTTAGCAAAAGTTTAATCGTGTTTAGCTTATTCTATTATTTATTCAACAAATTCCATTATAAGCTTACAATTATTACATCGCATTACAAAACTCAGGAAAAAGTTTATAATGTAGTCTTACAAAGGCTTATAGTTAATTTCTAGCAACCTTTTCATAAAATCAAAGTAGGATTCGTTGAAAAGTAAAAATTTATGCAGTTTTGTTCTATTTGCTTAATTAAAGTAATCTACTTAAGGTTTTTACATTACTTGTTTTGAGTGGGCATTATTATCTATTTACTGATAAAATGCCATATAAACTGATGATAAATTTGTATTGTAGCAACTTCCATTAAAATATTATTCCAAGTTATCTTAAGTTACAATTGTGACTTAGGAATCATTTATCATATACCACTTTTTCTAGTTTTTGCAAATGGATACATAGTGTCCCTGCTAAGCTTATCCATAATGAACTATTGCTCCAATAAGCTCATATTAAGTGTTTTATGAGTTTTCTTTAGTAAAACGTTCCATATTAAGTTCAAATAGTATTTCATATTCCGTATTGATTTTTACTACACAATCTTGGTTAAAATCATATTCAAATCTATTTAAATGAAAGGTTAAATAATAGGGAAGCTTTCCAAAATACTATGACTTTGCTGTGCTTACCTTAGAGTTGCACTTTTTGCATTGATAAGCATTGCTGCCTTATAAGACTTCTTTTTCCTGCATATTTTCTAAACTATCATATATAGAACTCATATTCTGTATTTGAAGTGAAATTACCGTAAACTTTTCACTTCTATTTTTCTCATGCTTACATTCCTTTAATCCTTTTAATTGGTGAACTATTTCTCCTTCTATAAATTATTTTTAATCTTCTGTTAAGTAGTTGAGTAAATTTTAGTAAAACTCATGAGCATCTTGTTATTAAGCTATATCTATATGCAATCCTTGATCATTTAAGCTATTTATAAAGGATTTTAAACTTAATGTATTATAGAATGAGTAAGAAAGCTTTATCATTAATTTAAATAAGATGCTATTTTCATCATTGCTGCTTATAATTTATTACTTTAACTTGTCCATATTGAATAATTATTGGATAGTTGAATTTAGATAGCAAATATTATAGAGATTTACTAAGCCTTTGTATGGTTAAACTGTAAAATAGCTTTATTATACCTTGATATTTCAAATATTATTGCTTTGTTGTAATCATATTTCATTCCTTTACACGCTTTCAAAGGCTTCGATTAATTCATCCATATATAGCTTATTTTTATTCTTTTAAACTACTCTTTGGATTATTCTAAAACTGTATTGTTAGCAGACTTAATCAGTGATTATCCTATGAAACTTATCATCATTACTTATGTCTATGAATTATTAAATTATCTTTTTATAAATATCAAAGCTCAATTCTACTCCTTCTTATTCGATTTGCTCAAATTTATTTAATAGAAGTCTATATATTCTAACTTTTTTAATATCCTTTTGAAATTATCAATTTTCTACTTGATTTCATAGTTCTGATTAACTTTCTTTACTTTAAAGGTCAAAAATACTGAGATAAATATTAAAGCGTCTTTTACTCTATATAAAATACTATAAGTGATTTAATAATTAAAACCCTGATTTTAATATGATTTGCCTAACATTGTAAAAATAATCGATATCAATATAGATTTTAGCTTCCTTTATAATTCCTAGTAATTCTTCAATATTAGTATTTGCTAATTAGAGTTCTTGATTTGTAACTGGATACTCAATACTTTTGGATTTTATATTGTGAATAATATGATGTAGATGTTTAAAATCAAATTTTATTGCTAATTTTATGAAATATAATATAGCAACACACGATACATTTTACTATATTAGCAAATTGTTAAGTCATTAAACAGATTATGAAAAACTTTGATTCATTTGGCTTAAATCACCTTACATGTTTTTAAGTTAACCATAAAAAGGAAGATAACTTAGATCCTTTTGATTATTTTATTCATAGAGTACAAAGAATTGATAAATAGTTCAACTAAGAGGTTCATCTTTTGTTTGGAATAAGTTATCTATAGTTTAGATTTGCTCTATTGAATGATTAAGTGTATTTTATGCTTACATTGAATTTTGAATTCATTAGTTTGCTTCAATTATAATCAAATTAAGATTCAATTCCTTTGCTGTTGTGAAAAAATCTTAGAATTCAAATTCTCTTTGATTAATTTGCTTTAATTAATAGAATTTTATATTTTCAAGTGATTCAATCAGTAAATAATTTTTGTATACTTGAAATTGGTTACTATTTCCGTTAAGTTCTACACTTATGTTGATTTGCTTTCCTCCTTCATTTACCTATTTCTTTTCTATTAAAATAGCTAAAAATTAAACTACCTTTTATTAATTATAGCAAAGCTGAGTCAAAGTATTATCCATAAATTTGTGTTGTTAATCATTTTTTAGGCTGAAATAGTAATACTTTAAGAATTATTCTAACTTATGCTATATGCTTTTATAACTAGTAAGCATAAGCATCTTAAAAAAGGGCTATAGCAACTCAAAATCATGTACTTTTACATCTATAATTTGTTATCCAAGCCATTAGATACTTTATTTCTAGGTAGATATTTCTTTGAACAATTGTAAGCATGTGGTAAAAATTTCCTATTGAGTTTCTATTGGGAAGTAGTCAAAGAATTCTTGAGATTGGATTATATTTAAAATAAAAACTTATTCTTCCACTGAGCTATCTTTCCTTATCTAAATACATTTGAATATTAATTTGAGTATATAATTTAGGATTTAATTAGGAAGTTGATATTAAGTTACGCTTTAAAATTGGTTTAACAAACACTGCTTTTATGGTAAGTCTGTTATTAGTTGTATTATCAAGCTTTGAATCTTAAAGATAATATCAAATTTTTGCTTTTCATTTTAATCTTCTTTTATTATAAGCAGCTGTTTTAACAATAAATCATTCACTTGCAAATAATGATCTTAGTTATTATATTGAGACTTTTAAAAAATTGAGAAAAGTCGATAATAGAATTTGAAAAATGATAAAGGTAGCTAAAATTATTATTGGTATAATGTTTAGTGGATTCAATCAACCAGTATATTTCAATATGCATAGTTCTTATTGAATAAAGATTCATAATGGTTTCAGATTATTTAAACTATTTAATCCTTCAAATCTTATTATAATACACTCTGAAAGATAAAGGTAATATAGCCTATTTAAGACTATTAAGAATCATCAATAGATAAAAACAGTAAGTTTTCTTGTAACTCAAATAGATTACATTGATAGCACCTTTGTTAAATAAATTCTTTTATTTGTTCACTTCCATTCTGAAAGATTAATAATAGAATATGGTTGATTTCTTTTTATATATATTATAATTATTATAAGCTAAATGCAAGATCTATAACTTAAGGGGTTATTTAACCCAATTTTACAGTTAAATACATAACTAACCTATCTATCTGTTTTAAAATTTGGTTATTCTCCATAGCTAAAATGTGTTAAAGTATTTTTTTATCTACCAAACTATAATCAAGTAATTAAAAATCAATATTCAAGGCGTATGGATTATTCTCATCTACTAAATTACAAATAATATTGATATACTCATTCACTATAAGTACTCTTTATGATTTAATTCCATCTAATGACTTAATAATCAAAAGTTATGACGGTAAAACCGTTTTTACAATCTCTAAATCCTATAAGATTTTTATCATATCTACGAAAGTATCAAGTTTTTCTATACCTTCTAAATTTAATTCCTATAGTCTTTAATACAAAGCTTTATATAGGCCGGTTCTTATATCTTCTGCAATATTTTGTTATATATTTTACTGTAATATAAGAGGAGCAGCAATGGGAATAATTTCTATAAAATTCTCAGAATTTGAAATCAACTGAATTATATAATTAAATCCTTAGTTTTATAGGAAGTAATCTAGTGACTATAGATGAACATAATTCCATGTACCTTAGCATAAAAATTATCCTGCTTAGTACTAACCCTAATAACTTCAGTAATACAAGCACTTTACACGGTCATTATAAACAATCAGCCTTATTATCATGCATGCTGTGATCCTTTCATATAAATTGCCATGTCTTATATAGTGGAAGGCGAAGTCTAAAGCAGTTCTAAACAAAACTTGAATAACATTTTGATTTTCTTCCCCTCTACTTAATTTTTGAATGTTTGAAATTAAGAAATATAGATAATTTATGAAATTCCTATCTAGATCTATGCTATTTCTTAGTTTATCATATTATTGGAAGATATAGTCAGTAAATTATTGATTTAAAGCAGTCAGATTATTAGGACCCATATTCCAATATAAGTAAGATTTTAAAGGAAATATAAATTCTGTTCCCTTTTAAACTGGAATAGGCTACATTTTTGGATCATGAAGCAGAATTAACTCCAATTATGCACCTAAGCTATAAACTTATGCCGGCTATCAGCAATCGAATAAGAAAACATCAACAAAATCTCCTAATTATATCTATATTTAATTATCCATTTTATTTATAGTAAATTATTAGATCTAGTATTTGTATATGCAAGACTTAATCCTGAATTTGTCTGGTTTAAATACTGCTAATACTAAGCAGTTTAAATAGTGGCTATTTCTGTGTATAAAATACAATCATTACACAGGAATATGCTAGACAATGGGATAACAAACTACTAAGCCACATATCCTTATGATTTAATGTATAATATTAAGCAGCATTCATAAACCTTAACAACAGTTCTGCATTAAAATATATTTCCCTAAATACCAAACTTACAACTAATAAGAAACCATTATATTTTTTACAATCTAGATTAACAAGTAATAGTTTAATTAATATTCCTTGAGCGGGGTGTTGTAAAATTAAATACTGTCTTTAATGGGCTTTGTTTAGGTATCGTTCTACTAATGGCTCTGTTAGTTCCCGTAAGTGATAAATTTGACCGTTTACTGCTATGCGACTACGGAGCTTCATGAGCTGAACTTCTTCTGAACCTTTGGTTTGATTAAGGCGGAGGGATAGAAGTTGAGCGTTCTGATTGCTTTGAAGTTGGAGAAGGTTGCTTTGATTTTTGTTCATAGAGTTGAATGTTAAGTCTTAGAAGTCTGGCCTCATTTTCATATTGCTTTATTAAGTTACGCTCGTGCTCTATCTTTTTCATGAGCTTCATTGCATATTTTTTTAGATTACTTGAAGGGCCTGGGGATTGTTAGTTTGTTAGATGATTGCTAAGTCCCATGAATAACTGCATTAGGAATTTTATAAAATGGAAAATTTGACCTGGAGGTAGATTATTGATTTGTTATTAGATTAAGTAGACTTTTTAAGCGTTTGAGTAAAATACAGTTAAATTGGCTTAATACATTATGTGATTTACTAATATATATATTATAATAAACTATTTTCCTTGTTTTTGAGATTTATTGGATTCAGCCTTCTCATCTTTTACTTAGGCTCAACAGATTTTCTCAAGCTTTACTTATTAGTACTTTGATTCTTCAATTAAAATTATTCTATATAATGAGATAAGGGAGAATTATGTTTCTTTACCCTACTTACATTATAAGAATTATTACTTGATCTTTATATAGACTGAATTTGCACACTTTAAGAGGTCTTTTTATTAATATGTGGTAAAACTCTTAAATTATATCGATGTACTGTGCGTGTCCTTGATCTACGGTTATCTGGAATCCTTCTTAAACTTTTCAAAGCCCTTTAATTCTACTACTGTGTTTTCAATCTTTCCATTAATAGTTTTATCCTCTAATACTGATTACTATCCCTTTTGTTTGAATCATACAGATTAAGAGCTCTTTTGTACATCTCTCACGCCCTTTTATAATTTCTTATCTTAGTATATAAGCTAGCACAAAATTTAAGAGCTGTAACTTAAAAGGGAACTTATAACTCACCCATACACCCTAGTGATTTTTCAGCATATTTGATTGCCTAGTCTAACTGCTAACTTTATTGATACACTTAACTTATATTTAGTAGGTTGTTCGATATATCTCAATCACTTTTTAGATATTTATTTACTCTTAATGCTTACTTGAAATAACTTATGGACTGTGAGAGAACTCCAACCTTTTTATAATACAATCCTAAATTAGTGTAAGTAATTGCAATTATTTCTTGTGGAGTTTCTTAATGCAAGAGGGATTCAGAGTGTTTTAGGTATTGTATTGATTTCTGAAATTCAGAAACTCTTAAAAGACTTATTGCTTTTGTATTGAGTTTTAAAATTTTAGATTCGGACATTGTTTAGTAAATATTAAAGTGTATTTTATGATTTAATGAAAAGTTTTATATAGATTACAATAATGTACAATAAGCTATCAGTATATATTATATAATAACACCCATTTTACAGGAGATTCAGTCTTAAAATATTTTCCTAGTAATTTTAAATAACATGTAAATGAGATAAAATCGCAGTAGAAGTTGTAATGATTTGAGAAGAAGACATACAAATTAAGTTTAAAGAAGAAGATCATAATCAGCTATTAGGCAAAGATTTGACTGGAATGATATCCGAAGCTAATTCAATAGAAAAATAGGAAGAACCAACCCGGTTAATTTATTTTATAGCATAACTGGATAGAATAATTTAGATTTTCAAGGATTTCAGTACTTAATAAGCTAATTAGAAATTTAAGGCTTGGATTACTAACGTCTATTAGATCTGTTTTAATGTATTTCTCAAAATCTAAGGATTTATCCTTAGGATTTCATTAATTTTTTAATGAATAGGCCTAAAAGACAGATAAAAAGCTAAGAACATGATTTTAGTTCGTATATTTTACTCAATTGTATAGCTAATCATATTATACAGAATAGAATTGACTTTTAGTATCATTTTGAAGAGTCTAATGATATAGGCTAACTATTAAGAAAAATAGATCTTAGTATATCATCTAACTAATACTAATGCATTCTTAGATAAATGAATTTTGAATATGATTTAAGTAGATTTGCTTATATTCTAAAGATTGATGACTATCTAGAATTCATGAATATAATAAGAAATTTAAGAGGTGGTTAATGTATACAACAAATTCACTAATTTCTCATTAGTTAAGACATAGAGAGAATCGGAGTTATTTAAAAATCTGATCTTGAATGAGTTTTATAGAAAGTTTAACTTTCCTAAAGAGAGATCAATGTTATATTATAATTTGTAAAACTAACTAATTAAGGACAAGTAAGATATTACGATATTCTATGCTTACTTGATTGTGATATTTAAAACTCGGCTGTAAAATGCCTCAAATAACAAACTAAGTACTTGTAAATTGATATCTGAGATTAACTTGCATTTTACCTTAACCAGCCTAGACCTTATATGGATAGAATACAGTTTAAATAATTCTATAACTAGTTAAATCTATAGGTAACTAGTCAATAAATAGATGGAGTTTTTGAGTATTTTGATCCCCTATGTTCTTCTGTTTTAGAGACCAGAAAATTAGCTAAATTATTATGCCGTAAAAACTAAATATAACAAAAAGTAAAAGATATCTATTATAAAATTGGCTATTGATATATCAAACAGTCATTCAATATTGATTAAAGGAAAAATCAATTAACATAAGAAAACAATATAGATCTTTTTACTTTTAGTTATCTATTTAATTAGGTTTACTTAAATGAAGATGAAAAGTAATTGTTAATATCTTAAAGTGAGAATAATAAAATAGATTGATGTTAATTTTTGCAGTAGTTAAAAAAGGTAATCTAATCCAAAAAGTTTAAATTTTCAAATATAAAAAGAAGAATTAATAACTAAGAACAAAATTTAAACGGAATTATGCTCACTTTTGATACAGATTAATAAGGTTTAGTTACTTAATCTCAGATTATTCAATTTTTTCAAATTATTGGCGTAGAACTGGATAAAGATGAAATTAATTACATACAAGAAGATTACTTTGAGCATAATAAAATAAATTATATAAGGTTATTAAATGATTTACAGAGATCATCAATATAGATAGAATATAGCTAAAAATCTGACTCTGGTTCATTAATCACCGGATATTTCATTACAGTATTAATCAATGATATTGAATCTAGATCTTTGAACATATACCAATACTTTAAAATATGATTTAAAGCTTATGGTAATTTGATTACATAAGAATAACTTTTATAGGCTTTTGAAAATTGTAATATTATTTTAAGTCCAATACAAAAGAAGCATATCATTAGATAGATCTTTAAAGAGCCAATGGTCCATTTAGATGTTCTAAATAAATTTTAATAGAAAGCAAATATTATATAAGATGCTGTCAATTATTTGTTTTAATTATTTTATAACAATATTGATCATATCTTTTAAAGCTTTTAAGCTTAAGATAAATACGGAACTGGTAAAATTTCTTAGAGAAATTTCTACTCAATGTTATCGAATGTGAATTATGATAGAAATCTAATCTAAACTGTCTTTATATATTTCGCAAATGGAAAAGGTAAATTCAACTATACGAAATTTATTGCATATCTTTGCTAAAAGCCCTCATCTTAAATTATCGATAAGATTGATGAAATAATAATAAATAACAAAAGTAGAGTTCATTAGTATTTTGAAAACTTATGCTAAACTAATGATGAAATAAACTAAAGAGACTTATTTGTTATTTTATAACAATTAGATTCAGATATATCGAATTATGATATCAAACGTTACCTAAGATTGAAGTAAATTTACCCTAATAAAGAAGGCAATTATTCGATTGATTCAATTTCTTTAAGGCTGGATTTAAATATTAAGAAATATTAACATAAAAGCATTCTATTGAAAGTATAGAAAATACACGATCATTTGCTAGAAAACTAAGTAAATGTATTTGAGTACTTTGAACATTAAAAGCAAATATCATTAGATAAATTTGTACTATATCTTAATAGATTGAATTAGAGTTTAACAGATAAAGATGTGCTTTTCCTATGAAGTTTATGCTAGTAAAGCCATTTAGATCATATTGATATTAAACATTTTATATAGTTTTTGATTCAAACTAATAATAATATTCAAACTTTTGTATTGATGGTATAAAAGAAAGCAAAACAGCAAACCATTAATGTTCAATCTTTTCTTAAGAGTTATAGCTATAATGGAAAACTAACATTAGATAATTTCGAATAAATGCTAAGAGATTTGAACTTAAAAAGCAATAGGGATTTATTCTGCATATTAACTTAATTATTATGCCAATAGAACAAATCTTTTATGAGATGTAAGTAAGTTGAGCACATATGTAATAAGAGTAATAAATTTCTATCCTAATCTTTTATCGAT
>CAKKTI010000633.1:0-11717 GCA_920105805.1 Condylostoma magnum
CAGTTGATGTAAATAATAAAAATATTTTATCTTTAAGCTCCTCATCTTAAAGCGACAAAGTGATAAATAAGTAAAATAATCTTTCCTCAAGTAGCTCTAAAAGCAATTCCTCGAATACAAAGAAAAGCTCTTCTAGTAATTCTGAAGAAAATGATGTAAATATCCAGCCTTAATCATAAAGTTCCAGTAATAGTAGTTAAAAAGTCAGTAATTCCCATGCATTACCACCTAGTATTGATTTAAAAGTCTAAACAACAGCAGATAAAAACGATATGATAAAACAATCCAGTAGCTCATCTTTAAGTGACTAATAAGCTAATAGGGACAAACTAACATCTAGCAAGTAGTCAAGCAGCAGTGAAAGTTACACATCAAGCAATTAAAATATGCAAACTGAAAAGTGATAAATAAGTTCTGACAGTCCAATAGCCCAAAACATCAGAAAAAGTGGATCTTCGTCTTTCTACTCATTGGATGAATAATAAGTTGATCTAAATATTGTAAATAAAAACTTACATAAAGGTTCTCATAGCAGTTAATCATTAGATTTGGATAGTTCATCTAGATCAAGTAAAAGTTATATTTAAATTAGGGATCCTAATATAAACTTGAATTAAGAAATTATAACTAAAAACCTACTAAATTTTAGCTAATCAAGTAAAAGCTCATCTTCTAGTAGCTTTAAGAGTATAAAGGAAGATAATAATATTGGCAATTAAAAAGTAGCAGGTAGTTCTGAATCGTAAAGCAGATCATCATAGAAGAGTAAGGATTAATACAAGAAATAAAGTATTAAAGATTTGAACATATTTGGTAATAAATCTGAAAGCTCTAGTTAAAATTCTTAAAGAGGAGATAAATAAATAATCTCAACTGATGTAAATATACCAAAAATTGATATAAATAACTCAAATCCAGTTAGTCCTATAAAGAAACAATAAATATCTTCTAATTCAAGCGGATAATAAATTGCCATTAGTTAAGATCTTCCTTAGATTCAAGCATAATTGTATACAAGATCATCTTTAAGCTCATAGGAAAGTAATTCTTAAGACAATGTAAAATCACCAGGAAGCAAGTCATCTTCAAATAATAAAAACAAATTTCCCACAAGTTCCTCAAGTAGTTCTATAGCAAAGTAAAATATACCATGAATTAGAACTAAATAATACAATATAAAGCACGGTTAAAGTAGTTATAGCAGTTCATCTAGTAGCAATACTTATGATGAGGTTTAACAACAAGAAGGAAAGGAAAGTATTGGCATAGTTACTCCGTTAGATAATCAATTTTAACTACCCAATGTTGAACCTAGGGGAAGTACTAAGAATATACCAAAACTTAATATAGGTTAAAGCTCAGAATCTGGCAAAAGTAAGACAAGTTAATCTTCTTCGGAGTCATCAAATGCTAAGTAGACGCTAACTATCCAACAAAATACTTGAATCCCTACTAATAATGTACAACCAAAGGAACTAGAAAAAAGCAGTAGTTCTTCATCTTAAAAGAATGAAAAACCTTTTGGGTTTTAGATTGATGTTAAAGGAAAAAGTACTGAAATAATACCGAAAAGTGCAAAAGATGCATAAAACATTCGACAATATTTCAGTTCTTCTTCTGAAAGTGATGAAGGCTTATATGAAGTTGTTAAAATTCCGGCAGTTGATGATAAAAAAGTATCTTCTTCATCTAGCAAATCTAGTAAAAAATAATCAATAAGTAAAACTAGCTCGAATAGTAAATCCTCGTAATCATCTAATAATAATGAATTAAATATAGGAGTTAACTTGAACGAATAAAACAAAAAGATAATCAGTATAAGCTAAATATCTAGTCCTTATGACTCATCATAGAAAAGCAAGACCAGTAGTATTAAATCATTCCAAAATGAGGAAAATGGAACACTAGTATCGCCGAAGGTAGTGAATCAAGTGAATATAACAAGATCAGAATCATCTAGTAGCTCATCTAAAACAAATAGCATAAAATTCTTATCTTAAGATCTAATAGAAATTGATAAAGAAGGAGCTGTAAATGATATCAAATAAGATTAAAGTAAATCACAATCTAAAAGTTCTACATAAGATAATATGGACTAAAAAACGAAATTAGTTAGTTCCTCTTCAAGTGATTCTTATAATTTTAAGATAGATTTAAATGCCAATAAAATAGAAAACTAAACACCAGATAAGTAAGACGATTAAATATATAAATTAAGCAATACAGAAAAAAGCAATGATAGTCCATCATCTTCTTCATTGAAATAACTAAAGCATGGAAATTATAGTAAATCATCAGATAGCTCTATATCAACTAATGAGCTTTAGACTTAAATGATGAGTCAATAAAAATAATTAAATAAGGAATAATCCTATAATAAAGATAAACCAATTCCTATATTAAATGCACACATTAATGAGAGTTAATCTTCTATAACATCTTAAAGTAGTGCTTCTAAAAGCTCCTCTGGATACTATAAAGCTACTATTCCAGAGAATAATATAGCATTATAATTCAATATTAGAGAAAATGCAAAAAGTAGTTAATCGAATAGTTCAAGTACTAAGCAAAAGGACTTTAAATTAGATATGAAAAGTTAGACTGCTATTCCTAAACTTGATGCAAAGGATAGTAGTGAGTTATCTAGCTCATCTAGTAAGGATATTGAATTCAATAAGCATATTAATTCTAAACATTCACCATAATTTGAACCGAAAAAGTAAATTGAAATATTATCTAGTAGTTCAAGTAGTTAAAAAATATAACAGAATAGAAATGAGCCTGAAAACATCAAAGATTTAATTAAGAAATCCCGATTCTCTATAAAAATATCAAGTTCATCCAAAAGTTAAAGCTAATCTGATTCAAATGACTCAAGTATTGAACTTCCTAAGAAAAATAGTAAATTTGGAGATATGAAATAAGATATCAATACTAATTCATCATAATCTACTTAAAAGCATGGCTAACAGGAAAATGATGCAAGCATAAAAGACTACATTCATAAACCACGATTCTCTATTAAAATCTCGGGTTCATCTAAAGGTTAAATGTCCTCAGACTCATCTAGTTCATCGTCCTCAAAAAGTCAAAAGAAAGTAGATATAAAGATTCCTGATGATAATATAGAAAACTAGGTAGAAATTGATAAAAAACGCATAAGTTCCTCGAGCTCATTTGGATCATAAGACAATAATATTAGATTTGATATACCAGATATAAAGAGCCGTTCATAATCATCAGATAGCTAAAAGAAACAAGATATTCCTGATATTAAGATAGAAAATCAAGTATGAAAGCCACAATTCGCTTTAAGAATTTCAAGTTCATCTAACTCGTCATAAAAGGGAAAATAAAATGTCCAGATTTCTGATTCTAAAGTTGAAAATGAATTAAAAGATCCATAATTAACTAAAAAGTCTTCAAGTGCATCTGCAAGTAAAAAATCAATAAGCTCAGAAAGTTCATCAGACTCATGAAATGGCAAAGTTAATATTCCTGAGTAAAACATAAAAATTGATAAGAGTAGTTAATAGAAGGGGGATACTAAGATTCCTCAAGTTTACATAAAAAAATCGTCTAGTAGCTCGTCATTCTAAAATAGCTAAAATGAAGTTGATATTAAAGGATCTCAGTTTGTACTAAAATAATCTAGTTCATCTATTTCCTCAAAATCAAAAGATTCATAAATAAACATTCCTGAAAAAGATGTAAAATTTGGATTCAGTATACCAGACAAAAAGAGTAAATCATCATAATCAAGTAGTTCAAATAAAGTGGATATTAAGTGACCTTAATTTAATTTGAGTTAATCCAGCTCCTCTAAGTCAAAAGATGAAGGAATAAGTATTCCTGAAAGAAATATAGACTTTGGATTTAATACAAAAGATAAAAAGAGCCAATCCAATAGCTTATCGAGTTCCTCTAAATCATAGGATGTAAAAGTAAGTATTCCTGAAAGAAATATAGACTTTGCATTTAATGTAAAAGACAGAAAGAGTGGCTCTTCATCAAGTTCCAATAAAGTGGATATTAAGGGACCTCAAATTAATATAAAATCATAAAGTTCATCCAGTTCTTCTAAATCATATGAGAAAGTAAGCATTCCTGAAAGAAATATTGAATTTGGATTTAATATGCCAGACAAAAAGAATAAATCTAATAGTTCATCTAGTTCTTCAAAATCAAAGGATGCAAAAGTAAGCATTCCTGAAAGAAATATTGAGTTTGGATTTAATATGCCAGACAAAAAGAGTAAATCTAATAGTTTATCCAGTTCCTCTAAGTCCAAAGACGCAAAAATAACTATTCCTGAAAGAAATGTAGACTTTGGATTTAATGTAAAAGACAAAAAGAGTAGTTCTTCCTCAAATAGTTCAAATGAAGTGGATATTAAGGGACCTAAATTAAATATAAAATAATCAAGCGAGAAAATAAGCATTCCTGAAACAGGTATAGATTTTGGATTTGATGTACAAGACAAAAAGAGTAGTTCTTCTTCAAGTAGTTCAAATAAAGTGGATATCAGGGGGCCTCAGGTTAACTTAAAATCATCAAGCTTATCCAATTCCTCTAAGTCAAAAGATGCAAAAGTAAGCATTCCCGAAAAAGGAATAAACTTTGGATTTAATGTAAAAGACAAAAAGAGTTAATCCAATAGCTCATTCAGTTCCTCTAAGTCAAAAGATGCAAAAGTAAGCATTCCTGAAAGAAATATAGACTTTGGATTTAATATGCCAGACAAAAAGAGTAGCTCTTCATCAAGTGGTTCAAATAAAGTGGATATTAAGGGACCTTAAATTGATATAAAATAATCACACGAAAAAGGCATAGATTTTGCATTTAATGTACCGGACAAAAAGAGTAGTTCTTCTTCAAGTTCAAATAAACTAGATATTAGGGGACCTCAGGTAAATTTAAAATAATCAAGCTCATCCAGTTCTTCAAAGTCGAAAGATGCAGAAATTAATATTCCTGAAAGAAATATAGACTTCGAAATTAATATACCTGACAGAAAGAGTAGTTCTTCTTCAAATAGTTCAAATAAACTGGATATTAAGGGGCCTCAGTTTGATATGAAATAATCACACGAGAAAGTAAGTATTCCTGAAAAAGGTATAGATCTTGGATTTAATATACCAGACAAAAAGAGTAAATCCAATAGTTCATCTAGTTCCTCTAAGTCAAAAGATGAAGGAATAAGCATTCCTGAAAGAAATATAGACTTTGGATTTAATGTAAAAGACTAAAAGAGTCAATCAAATAGTTCATCTAGTTCTTCAAAATCATAGGATGCAAAAGTAAGCATTCCTGAAAGAAATATTGAATTTGGATTTAATATGCCAGACAAAAAGAATAAATCTAATAGTTCATCTAGTTCTTCAAAATCAAAGGATGCAAAAGTAAGCATTCCTGAAAGAAATATTGAGTTTGGATTTAATATGCCAGACAAAAAGAGTAAATCTAATAGTTTATCCAGTTCCTCTAAGTCCAAAGACGCAAAAATAACTATTCCTGAAAGAAATGTTGACTTTGGATTTAATGTAAAAGACTAAAAGAGTAGTTCTTCCTCAAATAGTTCGAATGAAGTGGATATTAAGGGACCTCAAATTAATTTAAAGTCATTAAGCTCATCCAATTCCTCTAAGTCAAAAGATGCAAAAGTAAGCATTCCTGAGCAAAATATAGGCTTTGGATTTAATATACCAGACAAAAAGAGCCGATCCAATAGTTCATCCAGTTCTTCTAAATCACACGAGAAAGTAAGCATTCCTGAAAGAAATATAGACTTTGGATTTAATATGCCGGATAAAAAGAGCAGCTCTTCATCTTCAAGTTCAAATGAAGTGGATATTAAAGGACCTCAGTTCGATATAAAATAATCAAGCGATAAAATAGGCATTCCTGAATAAAATATAGACTTTGGATTTAATATGCCAGACAGAAAGAGTTCGTCAAGTTCTTCTAAGTCAAAAGATGCAGAAGTAAGTATTCCTGAAAGAAATATAGACTTCGGAATAAATATAAAAGATAAAAAGAGTTAATCCAATAGTTCATCAAGTAGTTCAAATGAAGTGGATATTAAAGGACCTGAATTAAATATAAACTTTGGATTTAATATGCCAGACAAAAAGAATAAATCTAATAGTTCATCTAGTTCTTCAAAATCAAAAGATGCAAAAGTAAGCATTCCTAAACAAAATATAGACTTTGGATTTGATATACCAGATAAAAAGAGTAAATCCAACAGTTCATCTAGTTCCTCAAAATCAAAAGATGAAGGAATAAACATTCCTGAAAGAAATATAGACTTTGGATTTAATACAAAAGATAAAAAGAGTAAATCAAATAGCTCATCGAGTTCTTCTAAATCATAGGATGTAAAAGTAAGTATTCCTGAAAGAAATATAGACTTTGCATTTAATGTAAAAGACAGAAAGAGTAGTTTATCTTCAAGTTCAAATGAAGCGGATACTAAGGGACCTCAGTTTGATATAAAATAATAAAGTTCATCTAGTTCCTCTAAGACAAAAGATGCAAAAGTAACTATTCCTGAACAAAATATAGACTTTGAATTTAATGTAAAAGACAAAAAGAGTAGTTCTTCTTCAAATAATTCATTCAGTTTATCTAAATCAAAGGATGCAAAAGTAAGCATTCCTGAAAAAGGAATAAACTTTGGATTCAATGTACCAGACAAAAAGAGTTCATCCAGTTCCTCTAAGTCCAAAGATGCAAAAGTAAGCATTCCTAAAAAAGGAATAGACTTTGGATTTAATATGCCAGATAAAAAGAGTAGTTCTTCATCCTCAAGTTCAAATGAAGTGGATATTAAGGGATCTCAGGTTAATATAAAATAATCAAGCGAGAAAATAAGTATTCCTGAAAAAGGCATAGAATTCAGAATAAATACAAAAGACAAAAAGAGTAGTTCTTCTTCAAGTAGTTCAAATAAAGTAGATATTAGGGGACCTCAGTTTAATTTGAAATCATTAAGCTCATCCAGTTCCTCTAAGTCAAAAGATGCAAAAATAAGTATTCCTGAAAAAGGAATAAACTTCGAAATTAATGTACCAGGCAGAAAGAGCCAATCCAATAGTTCATCCAGTTCTTCTAAATCACACGAGAAAGTAAGTATTCCTGAAAAAGGAATAGACTTTGGATTTAATATGCCAGATAAAAAGAGTAGTTCTTCATCCTCAAATTCAAATAAAGTGGATATGAAGGGGCCTTAAATTGATATAAAATAATCAAGCGATAAAATAAGTATTCCTGAAACAGGTATAGATTTTGGATTCCAAGACAAAAAGAGTAGTTCTTCTTCAAGTAGTTCAAATAAAGTAGATATTAGGGGACCTCAGTTTAATTTGAAATCATTAAGCTCATCCAGTTCTTCAAAGTCGAAAGATGCAGAAATTAATATTCCTAAAGGAAATATAGACTTTGGATTTAATATAAAAGACTAAAAGAGTCAATCAAATAGTTCATCCAGCTCCTCTAAGTCAAAAGATGCAAAAGTAACTATTCCTGAAAAAGGTATAGACTTTGGATTTGATATAAAAGACAGAAAGATTAGCTCTTCATCAAGTAGTTCAAATGAAGTGGGTATTAAGGGACCTCAAGTTGATATAAAATAATCACACGAAAAAGGCATAGATTTTGCATTTAATGTACCGGACAAAAAGAGTAGTTAATCATCTTCAAATTCAAATAAACTGGATATTAGGGGGCCTCAGGTTAACTTAAAATCATCAAGTTCATCCAGTTCTTCAAAGTCGAAAGATGCAAAAATGAGTATTCCTGAAAGAAATATAGACTTCGAAATTAATATACCTGACAGAAAGAGTAGTTCTTCATCCTCAGGTTCAAATAAAGTGGATATTAAGGGGCCTCAGTTTAATATGAAATAATCATACGAGAAAGTAAGCATTCCTGAAAAAGGAATAAACTTTGGATTCAATGTACCAGACAAAAAGAGTTCATCCAGTTCCTCTAAGTCCAAAGATGCAAAAATTAGTATTCCTGAAAGAAATATTGACTTTGGGTTTAGCATGCCAGATAAAAAGAGCCAATCCAATAGTTCATCAAGTAGTTCAAAATCAAAGAATGTAAAAATAAGCCTTCCTGAAAGAAATATAGACTTTGGATTTAATATATCAGATAAAAAGAGTTAATCCAATAGTTCATCCAGTTCCTCTAAATCAAAAGATGCAAAAGTAAGCATTCCTAAAAAAGGAATAGACTTTGGATTTAATATGCCAGATAAAAAGAGTAGTTCTTCATCCTCAAGTTCAAATGAAGTGGATATTAAGGGACCTTAAATTGATATAAAATAATCAAGCGAGAAAATAAGCATTCCTGAACAAAATATAAACTTTGGATTTAATGTAAAAGATAAAAAGAGTTAATCCAATAGTTCATCTAGTTCTTCTAAATCATAGGATGTAAAAGTAAGCATTCCTGAAAGAAATATAGACTTTGGATTTAATGTAAAAGACTAAAAAAGTAGTTCATCATCCTCAAGTTCAAATAAAGTGGATATTAAGGGACCTTAAATTAGTATAAAATCATAACACGAGAAAATAAGCATTCCTGATAAAAATATAGACTTTGGATTTAATGTAAAAGACAAAAAGAGTAGTTAATCATCTTCAAATTCAAATAAATTAGATATTAGGGGGCCTCAGGTGAATTTAAAATAATCAAGCTCATCTAGTTCTTCAAAGTCGAAAGATGCAAAAATTATTATTCCTGAAAGAAATATAGACTTTGGATTTAATATACCTGACAGAAAGAGTCAATCCAATAGCTCATCCAGTTCCTCTAAATCAAAGGACTAAAATATGATTATTCCTGAAAGAAATATAGACTTTGGATTTAATGTAAAAGATAAAAAGAGCAGTTCTTCATCCTCAAGTTCAAATAAATTGAATATTAAGGAATTTCAGTTTGATATAAAATAATCAAAAGATAAAGTAAGCATTCCTAAACAAAATATAGACTTTGGATTTAATGTAAAAGACAAAAAGAGTTCATCCAATATTTCATCCAGTTCCTCTAAGTCCAAAGATGCAAAAGTAAGCATTCCTGAAAAAGGAATAGACTTTGGATTTAATATGCCAGATAAAAAGAGTAGTTCTTCATCCTCAAGTTCAAATGAAGTGGATATTAAGGGACCTCAGGTTAATATAGAATAATCAAACGAGAAAGTAAGCATTACTGAAAAAGGAATAAACTTTGGATTCAATGTACCAGACAAAAAGAGTTCATCCAACAGTTCATCCAGTTCCTCTAAGTCCAAAGATGCAAAAGTAAGCATTCCTGAAAGAAATATAGACTTTGGATTTAATACAAAAGATAAAAAGAGCCAATCCAATAGCTCATCTAGTAGTTAAACATCAAAGGACTAAAAAGTAAGTATTCCTAAAAAAGGAATAGACTTTGGATTTAATATGCCAGATAAAAAGAGTAGTTCTTCATCCTCAAGTTCAAATGAAGTGGATATTAAAGGACCTCAAGTTAATATAAAATAATCAAGCGATAAAGTAAGCATTCCTAAACAAAATATAAACTTTGGATTTAACATGCCAGATAAAAAGAGCCAATCCAATAGCTCATCTAGTAGTTAAAAATCAAACGATAAAGTAAGCATTCCTAAACAAAATATAAACTTTGGATTTAATACAAAAGATAAAAAGAGTAAATCAAATAGCTCATCTAGTTCTTCAAAATAAAAAGATGAAAAAGAAATAGACTTTGGATTTGATGTAAAAGACAAAAAGAGTAGTTCTTCATCCTCAAGTTCAAATAAAGTAGATATTAAGGGACCTCAAGTTAATATAAAATAATCAAACGATAAAGTAAGCATTCCTGAATAAAACATAGACTTTGGATTTAGTGTAAAAGATAAAAAGAGTAAATCCAATAGTTCATCTAGCTCCTCTAAGTCAAAGGATGCAAAAGTAAGCCTTCCTGAAAGAAATTTAAACTTTGGATTTAATGTAAAAGACTAAAAGAGCAGTTCTTCATCCTCAAGTTCAAATAAAGTGGATATTAAAGGACCAGATGTAAAAGTTTAAATTAACAAGCCACACATAAAAGCATCAAAATCATCCAAGAGTAAAAGCTCTTCAAGCTCATCAAAATCGTAAGAATTTAAAAGTTAAGCTCCTTATAACCCATTTTAATTTGATATTCAGTAATCATCATCAAGTAGTTCATCATCAAAAAATAAAAAAGAGCAAGTAACATTATAAAATGAGAAAACTCCGCCTAATACTGATAGCCTTCAATTAAACTAAAAGAGTACTGAAATTCCTAATCTACAACTAAAGGAATCATCATCAAGTAGCAAAGAGAAGTTCGAACAGCCTAGCATAAAAATAGAATAAAGCTATAATCCTTTTGATTTTAGTTCGAACTCAGACAAAAGGAAACAATAGAGTAGCTCATCAAGCAGTACAAGCTAAAAATCCTAAGAGTAAGCAGTAAGTATTCCCATATTGAACGAATAAAAGGGTTAATTTAAGGCATCAGCTGAAGAAAATCAGCCTTAATAAGACAAGTTTAATGAAAAGAAAAAATAAGTCTTTGATGTAGAGTTGATTAGCTCATCAAGCAAAAATGATTCTTCGAGTAGTGAAAAATATGAACTTCCTAATTTTACATTTGATATACAGCCTAAGTAAGTTGCTCATTAATAAAAGCCAAAAGGTAATATATAATAGAAATAAAGCAGTTCATCCTCTAGCGCAAAAGGCAACAATAAATTTAAAGTTTCTATTGATAAAACTTAATAGGGAAATTTAATTAAACCAACCACTTAAGCTAAAAAAAGTAGTGAAAGTAGTAGCAAATCATCTAAAAAGAGTAAAACTTCAAGTCAAAAATCTAAATAAAGTGGTATTGAAATTGTAGACTTAGACACTAATATAGCCGCAGCCTACCAAAAACAAAACTAGTCTAAAAATATTCCCGTACATAACAATCAACAAGTTACAATAAGCATCGACTAACCAAAAGAGCCTTAATTTAAATTCGCTGGAAAATATGAAAACATATCTAGCAGTAGCTCTATTAAAAATTCTTCACTAAGCAGCAAGGAACTTTTTGGGGAAAGCTTATCAGATAAAAACTACAAACTTCCAAAAGTTCTAAAGCAAATAAGCTCAAGCTCCTCTAGTAAGATTGAATCCCGTATCAGTACAAACTCCTAGTAGGAATTTTACAAAGAACATATTAAAAGGGATAATTTATTTAGTAATAGCTCCTCATCCTCAGATAAGGAAAAGAAAATAGTTGTGTCACCTCCTAAGCTACAAAACTAATTTTACAATAGTCCTGAGTAGAATACTTATAATCCTTTTGATATACCTAATCTAGAGAACCTTAAACTACAACAAACTACTGGACAATCTAGCAGAATATCATCTTCCTCCTCAAATGGAAATAGAGGATCTGGAACTCTAATAAAAAGCGTGAGAAATAGCTAATAAGATTTTAAAATTGATTTGAAGCAAGAACCAGTTTAAAAATTAGAGACTCCTGTTTAATAGGTGAAGTTTTTATATCCTAGTAATAAATAGCAAAAGGATAGTTCTAGTAGTTCTTCGAGTAGCAGTAGCTCTAAGAAAAGTATGGAGAACAATAATTTAAAAGCCTTCAACTTTAATTTTAAGACAAGTGGTAAAAAGGATTCTGATTCTATTGAAATTGAA
>CAKKTI010000634.1:0-11698 GCA_920105805.1 Condylostoma magnum
TAGTAGATTTAATCTGATATTTTGCTGTACATGTTTTGTAGGTTGGATTGACGTAAGATTTCGTATATTTCTGAATCTAAATCGTTTATTGGGGACTTAGATTGTACTGGGCTTCTGTCTAGTATACTATGTGATGTGTTTCTGTTGTTAAAGCTCAAATCTGTTGTATTTATAAAGCTATCCTTTAGTGTTATATCTTAAATCTCGGAGAATTCCCTTTTAAGCATGTAATATTAACTGGTATACAGTTCTAATTATTATTTGGTGTTTTCATGAATCTCTCGTTCAGAAATTAAACTATGATTCAAAGAATTTAGCTAATATTTCAATTAATTAATTTGATCCTTGAAGTTTTAGTTATTTTATAGATCCTTTTGCATTTGTTAAACCTCAGTCTAGTAGTGCCTATTTAAGTCTAGTAACTACTGTTTTTATTTATTTAGTTCATTGATTTATGAATTAAGAGCTTTGAAATTTGTTTACTCTACTTACTATTGTAGTTATTCAAAAGATTATTTAAGATTCTGTAATTAACTGCAAGCATCACACAATTCTCTTTTCAATTTTACATTTTCTTATTTAATTTTCTTAGATTATCCTCCTCCTAGTAATAGGGAATTTTCCTCTTTTAATAAACTATATCGTTAAAATATATTAGCCAATGTAAATTCCTCCAATTTCTAATTACAATCCTTCAAATTTCCTCCTAATTTATAAATCTCTTCTTTCTAAACTTAGCATTTTCCTTTAATCTTTGCATTTTTCTTCTTTTCCTATTGTATTTGCTCTCTAAGCTTACTAACTTCTTCATTCCAATTATCTCTTATCTCCTTTACCTTTTTCTCCAATGAATCGATACACCTTTCTAATTGCTTCCTTTATTGAACTAAGTTTTTTATTATTTGCTCTTTATCCCCTTCAACAAACTCATCATCACTAGAGTACTCTGTGATTTCCATAACAGGGGATAAAGCAATTTCTCTATTTACAAGTACTAATATTCTAGGCTATATAACTTCATCCGGTAAGAAAGTTATCTCATTGCACTCCTTGTATAGCGGAATTCATTAAAACCCCTCACTAGGCAACAGATCTATAGGCATTGAAACTCCTCCTAAAGAAATATGCGAATTTCTCATGTTTTTAACAATAAATTCAATCTTTCCGTTGGTTTGCTGTATCGAAATAGAATCACTTTAGTTGTTATCTAGTGGGGTTACGACATCAATTAAATCTGAATTCACTGCTATGTAGCAGCCGAGATTAGGAGCGTCTTACTTAAAACCTTCAGTTTTTACTATTGAAAGCTGTATGTTTCCATGCATTATTAAAAAATGCTTAACTAATTATAGGGGGATTTTGAATTAGATTGCTTTGATTTTATGTATTAATAAACTTAAAAGAGGTGTTGTTTACTTTCAATAGATTTGAATGATGAGATTAATAGTTATTGGATTAATTACCTTAAAATTTTAAAACCAATCTTTTCATACTTATAGATAGAGAGATTCATTTGTTATGATATCTAAGTATATTTTTAATGTAATATCAAATTTCTTTATAATACTTAATGAAATAAATGATTTAACTATACAGTATATTAATAACTAGATATAGTTAAACTCAATAATTTAAATAGCACTTTTAAGTATAATATTAAAAAATACCCATTTTCCTAAATAATTATTATATAATGGACTATTTCAATAAGAAATTCCATAATTATTTCCTAGCAAAGAGGATAGTTAAATAGATTGAACTCTCTGATACAAGTATTCTTAATAATATAAATTTATTTGGCAATTTCCTGCTATCTAATATGCTTCATGACCTAATTCAAATCAAAATTGAATTTTACCATGAAAAACTTATGGAGCTTTTACTTAGATCTGAAGGAAATAACAAAATTTAGCAAGCTGCATCTAATTCTCTTACTTTACTAAGCCAAACTGGCTTTAAATTCAAAGATTAAGATTTATCCTATCTTTAACTACTAGAAGTGGATTTATCATAAAGTACATTTATTCGTATAGATTTCACTGGCACCTGCATACAAAATGCTAATTTGACTAATTCTTAATTTGTCAATTGCTAATTTCAATCATCCAACATACTTTAGTTTAAGGACCCAAAATATATAAAGTTTGAGAATATACTGTAAAGTATAGTTTGTTGGTCCAAGGACGGATAATTTATTGCAAGTGGAAGCAGAGAGGGAGATGTAGGCCTTATGAACGCTACCACAACATATCCCCTTTGACTTTAAAAGGACGTTCATTCAAAGGTGTATAGTATTTAAATATCAATACCATTTAAGTATGTCATATCTGGTGGTTCTTATGGCGATATTAAAGTTCTAAGTCTTGATAATGGAGAACTATTAAAGAGTATTTAACTAGGAGTACATCACATTTGATGTATGTCTATTTCATAAGAATAAGACTAATTAATGACTAGTTGTGGTAATAAAGCCTACATGTTTGATATTGAGAATAATTTTAATCATTATAAGATAAAAACCTATAAAAGATAGATTTCCTATTGTGTTATGTCTAAAGATTGAAGCTTAATTGCTTTAGCTTACTATCACAGAAATAACATTATGGTTATTCCCATTGCTTCTAAATAGAAAAGACGCTAGTATAATGGATAATTTTAAAGAGTGACTGGGTTAGATTTTACACATGATAACACTAGATTAATTGCATGCACTAATAACTAGCACATACTGATATGTTTTCTAAATGGTTCGTAAAATTTCCAAAGGGTTACTTTTGATGTGAATCAATTTTACGGATATTCTGCAGTAAAGGTTGTGGATAATGATACAGCTATTGCAGTAAATTTCAATGGATAATTAGTTTGGGTTAATTTAAATTATCCTTATAAAGTTTTTAAGTATTTGAAATACTACGAGAAACAATTTACGTCATTAGATATAAGTCCAGATAAAATGAAATGTGTTGCTGGGTGTCATTATGAATACGGTAAAATTTTTGACATATAAAGAAGAAAAATGATGTAATTAGACTATGGATTTAATAACCAAGTCATTAATTATTTCATTGATTCCAGCTTAAAGTATCTTGTTGCCCTTGGCGGAGATTAGAGATTAAAGATTTGAGACTTATAAAACTATAAGTTAGTCAAAAATATCTTCTTTAAAAATCCTAATACTATTAGAGATGTTCAATAATAAAATCAAGTGTTGATTATATTCTAAAGTTCTTTTGGGTTATTTGATTGAGCGAATGAGTAATATATTTAAGAGATATAAATATAACAAAATATTATAAATATGGATAGTATTTATGTTGAAGGGGATAATATATTTTACTTAAGTTAATCAAGTGAATGATTGGTATAAAATTTGATACCCTTTTAACAAATATTTCTTGTAGTTTACTCGTTGAAAAGAAGAAAATAACTTGTGAAATGGTGCATGGGATTAAAAATCAATAAAATGATAGAAGACAACAATTTTTTATATCTTTAAGTCTGAGATAATATTTATTGCTATGATTATTTGCAGAATAAAAATATTTAAAGAGTAAGCTTTACTTCTTATTTAACCATGAAAGCAATAATTAAAGATTTTATAATAGTATAATAAAACAAAGATGTAAAAGTGCTTAATAAAACTAACTTTTAATAATGTTGGGATATCAAATAAGATAAGGAAAGTTTGAAAACATTATTATTACTTTGAGAAATGAATAATAAAAGTGATTATGATGTATTCTTTAGTAAAAAATTAGGAATAATAAGCCAAAAGTTTAACTGTAGTAAATATGTAGGAGGTAATAAGATACTTCTGGCAAACATGTGGGAAATGAATTATATTGACAAGCAGCATATCATTCACCATTTCTTTAGTTAGTAATTTAGATTTTTCTAAAATATTCCATACAATTTAAATGGAATAAATAGTTTAGTAAGCTTAGAGTTTTAATACCTAAAATCATCATAGTAAGGACTTTTTCCTTCAATCTAAGTTTCAAGGAACCAAAAGAAAAGCTGTTTAAAATTTCGATAACCTAGGGAAAATAGTTCATACAATACCTGTTTTTGATTAAAGACTGTCAATTAAACTTAGCACAGAAAACTAAAAGATTCCAAGTAATTCTACTCATGTAACACACAAAAGAATTTACCTGAATAATTGAAAAGCCCAGCTATTAAAGTAAAAGTAAAGCTATTAATTTACCTCAAATTTGGGCAGTACAACTAATTAATATAAAATAACAGTAAACTAGTTAATGTCAGGAACTTTCTATATCATTTTAGTAAAGGAAAAACTAACGAAATTTAGATATAAGCCAGTTTTTGTTAAGGCCCAAAGACTTTCATAGTGACTTGATGTACCTATTAATAAACTTAATGATAATTTGCATTTAATATAGAATAAACTTAGGTTAATACCCTAAAAACTGAAGTTATACAATCAGAATTTCCATGACAAAGTTATAAATCTTAATATAATTATTGAAGAAGAATCTGATGATAATCCTAAAATATAAACTGCAGAGTTAAAATAGTCAAAAGCAATAATAAAACTATAAAGCTGATTTAGAATGATTTAAGCATGAAAAGATTATCAGATCATAAAAAATAGTAAGAAATAAGTGATTTTTAAAATAGGCAAATTTATTAGTGATTAACCATTTTTAATGCATTTAAATAAATAAGAGGATGATCTAATAATTAATGCTCATCATCTAATAACAAATAAAGAATATAAGCGGTTAATAAAACATAGTGATTCATAATGCTATTAGAATCTGATCAGGAAAAGCTACACTGATATAATAAACAAATTAGTCTATATTTATGGACAGTTAAACTTTAAATTTAAAAGCATCGAAAGCACATAAGCTAGGCGTGTAGATAGTCCTACCAAAACACAAAGAAAAATCTAACATAAGCATCAAAATCCTTTATTAGTATTGAATAAATATAAGATTATAAACTCAAATAAATTACAGTACATTGTGTATATTTATGAGGTGTTTGAAGGATATCAAATTATCTTATAAAGTAGTGAAATTGACCACTAAGGTATGGAAAAATATGAACGGTTCTTTACTTGAGATGAACTTGATTCAATTTATAGCTCATATATTGATCTTGAAACTATCTTTAGAGAAATTTAATTGATAAATGGGAAAATTCAGCTTAGAAACATCAAAATTAGGCAGAAAACTTCTAAGAAATTTAATTTACTAAAAAGATCATAAAGTGGTGCTCTATTGATAAATAAGTAAGGCCTATCGAATAGCCTGATATAATCTAAAAAAGTGCAGAAAACAAGGAAATTAACTAGTGGATATTTTGAGATAGATTTCAAAAATTATTTTATTGATATTTTATAACGAGATTAATATGAAAATGGCTAAATACTAAAATAAGAGTCATTATTGATATTTTATATAAAGAGTGAGGAAGGGAAGTAAATGAAGACATCAGTAATGCTTAGTAGTGTAGCTAAAATGCATAATTTGCCATTAACCTATAGTATTAGTATTGCAAGATACGTTATCATAAATTTGATAACTATTAAAGAAGAGTTTGCCTATGTAGATTTATTAAAGCATTAAATTCCCATAACAAATACTATCATAAAGTTTTAAGGTATTATTAGAGGGTTTTTATGTAGATTAAGATACGATATTAAAAATAAGCCTAAAATTCGATCTCTTGTAGCATTTGTACAAAAGACTTGAAATGATACTAAATACTTTGTGTATTGTTATAGAGATTTAAATAAATTCTCTATTGAAGCAATTAGTAGTCTTTCAAAGTACAGGCTATTTTTAGATTAGCACTGTATTGATGAAAAAAGAGCTAATAATGAGACTGATAAATAAGTTATTGAAAGGAAAATCTTCCCTTGGTTATAATTAATTTGTATATCTGATGTTTGAAGCTTAGTTATTAATTATGAGTCAAGACTTAGCCACTAATAATTACACACTAATAACATACAAGCTAGGTTATCAATTTCTAGTCATAAATACTTTTAAAGAACCAAACAATTATCAATACCTATAAATAACTTCTAAAAGAATAATAAGAACTTATTCTAAAGAAAACCATAAGATGATTAATTTAAACATACGAGACCATTAAGAATTAATAAAAGAGAAGTATCCCAGTCCTTTAAATCCATTAGGAGTAGTTCGTTTAATCTAACATACATGGCACCTTAAATTGCATAGTACATCTTTCCCTAAAAACCATAATACAAATATGAAAAAATCAACAAACCGAACAGATTCCTATAAGCAAAAATGAGAATAATCCGACTTCCCATCCCTCTGTGAATCCTGTCTTGGATCAAACCCTTACATCCGAATGATGAAAACTGAGTTTGACAGATCCTGCAGAGTATGTGATCGTCCATTCACAGTATACCGATGACGCCCAGGCCCTCGCACTAGATTCCGCAAAACAGAGATCTGTTTTACATGTGCAATGTACAAAAACGTGTGCCAATGCTGTAATAGAGATCTAGAAACAGGCGCTGAATTGTACGAAAAGGAGCACATGCTGGACGATAAGTTCTAAGTGCCCAAAGACCCAGTAAACAAGGAGTATTGGGCCCAGCTAAGATTTGAAGAAGTCAGAGAGCGCATGGAGGATAAAAAGGCCTTGGAAGAGTGACTATGATTTAAAGACTAACCATTTGGCATCAGCTTCTTGCTCTCTTATATATTCCTCAAATCTCTTTCTTATAGCTTCATAGTCCTCCCCAAAATAAGTTTGTTTTAGCACAATTTCAGCAGGAGTGTCTTTTATCCCATCATTTACGTCTTTATATCTTACCTCTGGGTCCCACTCTGAGCGGTCAGGCCAGGGAATCAAGGCGCCTGTTTTTCTGCTAACTCTTACCTTTGTGCCGTCTTCCAAGTACCCGAAGTTTATTTTTGTAGGTTTGCTGATTAAAATTTACTCTAATTCAGGGTCCAGGTGGGCTAGATTAGAATAGTGAATTGGAGCTTCTACTAAGCGTTTTCCCCCGTCTTAGTTTTCCTCATCTTTCTTTACATGTTTCACTTTCAAGTTAATTCCTTTTACCAGCACTCTGTTTTCTAGCCTATATACTCTTTCAACCACACCCCTCTTACCCTTGTCGCTACCTGATATCACTTATACTGTATCACCCTTCACTATGCGCCAGACTTTTGTCCTAGGGGTTAATTGTTTTGCAAATGATCTGGCAAGAATTCCTAGCATTATTGTAATATGGTTTTACTAATTTCTAATGTTATCTAACTAATTTTTTGTTTTTTTGGCCCTTACTCCTAGTGTTGGGTACAGTTTAAATCCAATATCAACAATTCAGTGTTTTAAAGCTCCTGGGACGTAAAAACTGCTGCCTAGTCCTTTTAGTATCCCACGGCCGCACTCTTCGGGTGTGCATACTAATTATTTCTTTTTAATGTCTTTAGTCATTTCTGTTTCAACCCAAGCAGGTGCCGCTGTGAGAACATCTATGGCATTATCACCTTGATTTGCTAGTTCATACATTAGTGATATTGAAAAATTAGCATTGAATTTCTTAGTTGCTAAATACATCCCAAGCATGTTACTTATGATATTCTAGCCACATGAACTCACGTTTATTATTGCTGAGGGATCATCTCTTTATTTAAGTTTTGGTAGGAGCATATGAGTCATGAAGACTTGCGGGTATGTGTTTACTACTAGAATGTTCTTAAGTTGTTTTAAGTCCTTTTCTTATTCAATATCAATTGCTATTCCTACATTGTTCACTAGTATCGAAATATCGTATTGGTCTAGTTCTCTGTATAGATTGTCGTAGAATTCTTATAGGTTTTCATTGCATAGGGAAAAATCAGCAGCTATATATCGAACTTGTACAGAAAACCTTTTGGTTATTTCCTATGCAGCTTACTGGAGTTTTTCAGTACTCCTGGAAATTAAGATTAGATTAAACCCATGACTTGCTAAATTTATTGCAATTCCTTTTCCTATTCCATCACTTCCCCCAGTAATGACTGCCCATCCTCCTTTGTATTTAGTCAAATCTGTGGGATAGAAGGCATGGAGTAGAATAAGTTTGATGTACTGTACTACTTTTACGACTATCAAAACACCTATTATATTGAAAAAAATCTCAGATGCAGAGTCAAGAATGTCCATTATCATTTTAATATTTGTATTAGATTTATTAATACCAATTTTTATAATGACATTGGCATATATTTACTATATATTTCCGTAATTGAATTAATAACTAAAGCTTCCTACTTGACGAAACTAGCAACAACGCCGCAAAGAGTCTAAATCCCACTAAAATTCCGATAATAACATAAACACTTTCCCAATAATCAGTTGGTAGATGCATATCCTTTATAGCCTAGTGCTCTAACTCCTCACTCATCCCAGAAAGCCCATCAAACATAACATGTAATACTCCAGAGTACATATAACTCATGGGGTTGAAATACTTAAAAACAAACCAATCAGGGAGTGTATTATTATTAAAAAGCAATCCCATACTGAGCACAAAGGGAATTAGAATAGGATTAATCAACGCAACTGCAACATCTACAGTAGACGCTATTACACTTATAAAGATCCCAAGACTACTACCAGCAGACCCTCCTAAAACCACTATAAAAAGAATCTTAAAAAACGTATTTGTGTCATCGTTCATATTCAATGGAAAATAAGTAATAGCCACTATGGCAATATTAGACAAAATCTCTATAGGAAGTTCAGCTATTGAGTAGGCAAAATAAAACTGCAGGGCATTGTATCTACGTCCACTGTACTCCCTCTAAAATAATGCCTTGTCATTTAAAACTGTTTAAAAATTACATGTTAAAACACAGCCTATAGTAGACTCAGCGACCGGGGTAAACACCATCCAGTAAACTGCTCCGTATCTGTCTTTTACATCTATTTCATTACTAGTGCCAAGATTCCAGAATAGAGCAATTGCTACTAGTACATTGATAATAAGCTTAAGCAATTTAGCCTTGTATAGAAACGGGTTCCTTACCCAGTTTAAAGTAGCTCTTAGCAATAAAGCTTTAAAAATTACAATTCCTGAACCATTCGTGCACGTAGGAGGAAGATCCTACAGCTGGGATGCTGGTAAAACGAAAGATTGCTGAAAAGATGAATGAAATTTACTTATTCGTTAATTTAGCTGTTATTCAGCCACATTTTCACTCAACACTTTCAAATAATGATCAGCTGGATTGTAGTTCTTAGGTACTGGAAATCCCATTTATTCAAAATATTCTAAAGATTTCTTAGCTTTGCCGAAATAAATAGTCTGACCTTGAGACAATAGTAAAATTCTATCAAAATTTTCAAAAATTTTAGAACCGGGCTGATGAATAGTTGAAACAACTAATTTTCCAGTAGTTTTGGCTATTTAGTTTAAAAGCATCACAATCGACAATGCAGTGTGGGAGTCTAGGCCAGTAGTTGGCTCATCTACGAATAAAATTGAAGGGTTAGCTATAAGCTCTACTCCAATAGAGGTCCTTTTCTTCTCACCTCCTGATATTCCTTAGATTTAATGATCCCCTATCTTTGTATCTGCACATGATTAAATTTTCAGGTTGTTGAGAATTTTTTCAACAGCATTTTCTTTCTCCTATTTTGAGAGATTTAAAGTTATATCAGCTGCTATTCGTAGAGATTCTCTTGGGGTTAGAACTGATAATAGGATGTCTTATTGAGGAACATAGCCGCATATTTACTTGTAGCTTATGTCTTGTATATTGGAATTGTTGAGGAGTATTCCACCTGAGGTCATTTGCAAGGGAGATAGTTGCCTTTGAGATAACGCGTATAGTAGTGTGGTTTTGCCTGCTCCTGAAGGACCCATTATTGCTAGAAATTCACCGGATCTGATATAGCCTTTTGATGTTTCTAGAATCACCTTACTTGCTTGCTTTCTTTTAGGGGGAACTTCTATTTGAATGTTGCTTCATTCTAGTATTACATTGGTTGTCACGCTTTTTCCTCCAATTGTTTCCAAACTCATTTTATTTAGGAATTATTAATTTGGGTTGCATTTTGTTATACAGGACAATTTGCATAGTATGCCAAATAATCAAAATTTTAATACTATAGTAAATATATTAACTCTTGCACTAGTGTGTCTAAAGCAGTTTCTTCAAGATTAATAATAACCTGCATCTCTTCCTCTTCATATACAATTCAGGTTTACCAATCATCATGTACATCCTAACATAGTAAATACGACATTTTTTCCTCTCTCTTTGCATTCAAAGCTGCTTAATTGATAATACAATTGCGCTGCATTACGGATTAATCTGGAATAGGTCCTAATTAGCAATTCTACCAGTTTCATAACTTTTTTGCTACTTCTTCAAAAATCACCTGCAATGAAAATTCTTACCTATAAGCATCGCTTCTTAGTGACCAAGTATCAGGCTCTCCTATAGTTCCAAATGGTCTTATAACATTCAAAGCTTCATTTACTACGTCAAACAGCATTTGTATATACAACCTTTTTCAGAATAGATTACTCACATTGTAATAATATATAACTTATTCATTGGTTTTTTCCGGTACTATTACTTCTAGAGTATTAAGCTGTTTAACTGAGCCTATTGGTGTATATCTTATACGTTCAAGTGTTTAAAGACTATCTGTTGGTAATGGAGAATTGAATAATTATATAAAGCTTTCTTCCTCCTCTAGTAAATACTAAAACATTATGGATAAGTAATCTTATGTAAAATTAAATGAAGGATCAACTTCAGGAGGAGGAATATCTTGTATTGATATTAGTGATATTAGTATTTCGTCGTGAATAATAGAGGTTAAAATTTAATCTAATTAATCATCATTTGAGTAAATAAAGTCATAATGATGCCATTCGTTCTATACTTTAGGAATTTTCTCATTAAACTTTTCTATTATTTAAGTCGGGGCGTAGTTATGAAAAATTTCATCTAATTATTACTCAGTTTTATCTTATTAGTCATTCACATTGAATAATTCGCATGACTCACTAAGATCTTAATTTTGGTCTATGTCTTGCATTATATTGTCAATGTCTTATGACTGTAATAATTCAGCACTATTAGCTAAATCTGGATATTAGTCTGCAATTTTAAATACATCTTCTGATTATAATAAGTCATTACTTTGAGCTAAGTTGAAAATATCTTCTGAATTCATTAATTCTTATGTATTATATGTTTCTTAGGATTACTAAAGAAATCCTTCTCTCTCTAAAATTTCTTAGATATCATTTGTTTCTAATTCCTAAGGATCCATTGATTAATCACTTGATTCATTATCTAGTATATTTTTCCCAAGCATATCTTCTCTTATTTACTCAAAATCAGTTTGATATGATGATGAATTATCCGATACGTTCTAAAAGTTATAAGAGGTTAGACGGTTATCTTAATTAAAACTTAAGCTTTAGGAGTCTATAATTGGCTAATCAACTGGCTTTATACAAATTGTGAAACTTAATAATTCTGGAGGCTCTTGGATTCCTATCTTATCCTCAGAAACTGATTCATTTAATTCTAGTTGAATATTATTTGTTTATTCCTCCAATGATTCATTTAATTCTAGTTGAATATTATTTATTGATTCCTCCAATGATTCATTTAATTCTAGTTGAATATTATTTGTTGATTCCTCCAATGATTCATTTAATTCTAGTTGA
>CAKKTI010000637.1:0-11532 GCA_920105805.1 Condylostoma magnum
GCCTTATGCCGCTTAACTTCGGAGTTCAGATGGGATCCGGTGCTTTAGGCATAGTATGGCCGATAACGAACTTATCAATACTGAAAGTACTTAAATACTATTAAAGGAATAAATATAAGTAAGTATCATTTTATAATTAGTGTAATGCTGTATCTTAGTAGTTTTGTAAATATATATTGAATGTTTTATATGAGAGTATACCAAATTTTCCTATTTTTTGTCAATTTTAAGTATGAGTAAAGTAAAATTATTTATAGTTAATGGTAGCTACATGTGAGATGTTGTAAAAGGAGTTTATTTGAGAACTCTTTATAAGATATAATTTAACTTCATTGCATAAAATAATTGATATCAAAGAATATTACTAAAAATACAAATTGAAATGATAAGTGAATAAAATGAGAAGATATTAGTAAATTTCATAATATCAGTATATTTGATTGACACTCTGGTAAAATTTAAAAGAATAAATTACTTAACTAAAGTTCTATAATGCCATTATCCATAATATTGATTCACATTTAGTTTTGTTAAAACTCCTTTTCCATGCTTTTTGCCTTCATATTTTCTACCATCAGCCCAGTAGTATTTACCATATCCATCCTTTTAATTATCTTTGTACTTTCTATCATATTTATTCCCATTAGGCCAAGTGAGTACTTCTATACCGGTACTTTTATTACCTTTCCATTTTCCCTCATATGTTCTACCATCAGTAATATACCCATTTTCCATTCTCCTTAATATTTTCCACCATCAGCAAGCCCACTTTTATATTTTTCACAGTGTTGGCTTCCATTATCTAAAATATGCAAATTGTTTAATTCTTGTTTATATTCCTAAATATGTATTGACAGTTGCTTGATGCTAACTATGATTATTCTATTTGATTTCCTTAAAATGAAAGGTAGAAAACAATAAAGATCTTTAAAATGCTATCCAATTGCTTTGATTAAACGAATTCTATAAAAACCTCATAATAGATGTGTAATAATCATCTAGAGACCTACATGCACATTTTATTAAACAAACCATGAAACATAACCATATGTTTTTACTTGATTTAACCTTAATGTGGATTTATCAATACTTTGAATGTCTAATAGAAATTTAATCTATTTTAGCTATCATAAACTTATTAATAGGATTAAATTATATTCTATCCAGCAAATAAATCTAATGCTCTACCTATTTCTCAATTTGTAATATTCTATATTAAAGTGTTTAACTATTAAGATTTGAGTTAATAACCTTTTAGTAGATATTTTAGTTGTTCTTAATCTGCGCTTTCTAGTAAATTATTCAAAGAATCAGTAATCTGATGAAAGAGTTATCCTCTTTCAAGACTTGATACTTAAATCTGAGTATATAGTCTTAGTTAGGCATTTATTATTATGGATTAGGTTAGATTCTCTATAGCTAATTGAAAACTAGAAAAACCTTCTAAAGTTAAAATTGAGTAGTTGCAAATAGCAAAATTCACCTTAGATTTTCCTCAGTAGATTGCTAAGGCTTGATTCTAATCTTTTATTAAGAACATTATAAAAGGTAAGTTGTTTAAAGCTTTAGAAATAGTCTTTCTATCTTTTGTGCAGCGTAGTTAATAGAATTTAGAAGGATTTTTTATCATTATTTAGAAGCTACTCATAAAATTCGCTGTAAAGGTATAACAAATAGTAAGGAAATTCACCAATTAGAATCTATAATATTTGCGCTGTTTCTTTAGAAGAAGGGGGCAAGGAAGCCATTTATAATATAACTTGTGTGACTCATGTAAAGAATTAGCTTATATAAGGAATGTGGTAAATTCTTAGGAAATTTTGAATCTTCGTAATATAATGCTTTTCTAGTATATTCTTGCTCAAGAAATTATTACGTTGGCTATGGCTGCTGATTAATAATAACATAACATTCTAAATAAGCTCGCTCCACCCTGCAAACATATATGAATTACAAAGTAATAAAGTTGATGAAAAATATATACTTCATTATCATATTCTTTATTACTAACGTGACTTATCTTACCAAGAATTAAGGTATTTAATTCTTAATAGATTAGTCTTAATAAAGATCTATTCCTAAAGGGTTTTGGTGGTTTAATATTCAAAGATAATCAATAATCGAAATAATCATATTCAAAAGGAGATGTGATTCAAAATAACTTTTAAATTTACAACTAACTTTTGATAATGTTTGAGAAACTAGAGTTATAATCGCTAATATCTATATAATGTTTTCGTGTACGTAATCTTAGTGAATTTTATGCATATAAACAAGGAAATCATTTTTAGCTTTTTATAAAAGTAATTGAATGCAAGGAGCTATTTGTCGTAATGATCTTACTAATAAAGTGCTATGCAATGAACTCATTTTGGATATATGAAGCTTTTACCTCATAATATAAAAGGCAAATTTAAAGTTAAATGCAGATTTTGGGGGAAAGAAGTTAAATTGTAGGTCAGATTAAGGTTTGTTAATATATAAAAAGCAAAATTATTGAGAGACTTAGTAAAAGCAATGTAGAGAAGAAACATTAAAGAGTCTGCTGAAAACTAACTTGCATAATAATATAGATTTCTCAGAATTGCAAAAGTATCTGGATATTAATAAAGGTGCTATTTAATTCACAGCATACAAGAGCTAACTAATAATACAATTGTATTACATGAATACTTAAACTAGAGAAACTAAACGTAGTCATTTACAATTATTTATTGGCATATTCAAGTAATTTATGCTATCTAACTAATTATAGTTCGGTTAATCTACTTTCTTCTTGAAGAATAAACATCCTATTTTATCTCAAATGCACTTCATTCTATAAATCTAATTAGGCTTGTAATACTGCTAGTCTATCTTTATAGAATTACTCTAAGCTTGCTAAACCTACAGCATAGCGTAGTAATCCCTAAATATATACAGACTTAGGAAATGCTATCGTAGCTTTAGTCTGTTTTAAAATGTAGATTATAATAACAATACTACTTATGAGGCCTATAGTTCCAGTTGCTATAATTCCAATAAAGTTTATTTATTCCTCTAAACCTTTCGAGAAATAGATAAGTAAAGCAAGAATAGTCCCTAACATTGATGCCATTATTTAAAACCCTCTAGTTCTTTTATCATTGTATGTATTGATAAAACAGCACATAAGGAACTATATAAAAAGCAATGATATGCAGACTAAGCTTTAAATAACCTTGTTATAGATGAACAATTATGATACAAACGTGTACACAAGCTTGAAAATAATCCTTTCGTAGATGTAAGGCTTAGAAGCATAAAGATTTCTGATGTAAAAGTCATAAAAGTTATAATTAATTGCGCAATGAGAAACAGCTATAATGTAGGTTATAAATATAGCCAAACTCAAGAACAAGTAAATGTAATGCTCCTCTTACCAACAAGGAGTATCACAGTCAAGATGTAAGTTTAATTAATCTTCGGATTATCCTTCATAGCAATAAACTGGTGTAAGCAACATTCTTATAGAGGGAAAGAATAAAATTGTACTGCCTAATGGAATAAAAGTTTCTCCTAATCTTGCAAACACATAAAGCCTTGAGAATCCTCTTTTTAGAAAAAGATAGCATAGCAGGTAGAATATAACCCAGATGCATATAAAGCACATCGAAGTTATTAGAGAGGCCTTATAACTTAGATTCATGTACTAAATCTCAGGATCAAAAGAAAGCCCTACAATGGATAAACCTACTTTAATTGCGTAGTGAAGATGACTGTACTCAAACCCAGCTGCCAGATATTGAATTATTTCTAATAAAATTCCGGAAAGAATCATTATATCTTATCATAAAGCTAATTTTTTCTCTTACATGTCAATTATGTTTTGTTTTTTGGTTAAAATATAGAATATAGATACAATTAATATTGAAATACTTATTAATGAGCCTATAATTCCAATAGTAACATTTTAACCATTAGTTATTTCTCCTTCATCCTTATAATGGCATTCGTGAGATGTATCAATGGTATCAGGAGGTATATCAGAGCTACCAGTGATCCAAATATGCTCGAATTCATCTGTAAACTAAAAAAACTTTGAATTGAATACAGAAAACTCAAAGAAATACCTTTTAAGTAGTTTATCATCTTCATACATTACACTATTAAATCTTATATAGGGCTCATAGAGAGAATTAATGTTTTATTGTATTCTTACCCTAGTTGAGCATCCTTCAACTGAAATGGAACTTATAATATCCCTTATAATGTAAGGATCTTCGTAGTCTAGTCCTCTCACTAACGCATGATCAATACTGTAAAGTAGATGATTAACTGTATCAGCTAAATAGCATTGAACATCACTTAAAATGCCTACCTTCTCTAAGAGACTTTCTTCTAACCACTTTCCTTAGGAACCTTTAAAAATTTATCTAGTATAAGTAAGAGACCCTGTGAAAAACTCTCGTAAATATTCATATCCCTCAGGGACAAAATATTGATCCTCAAAATCGACTAAAGTGAAGAATACAAATCTATTCTTATACCCTCTATTGTAAAGGGCACTAGGAAGGAAGTATGCATTGTATGTGGAACTAGCATCAGCCAATATTCTTGATTTCGCATTGCTAAAGAAGTCTAGAGTGTCTACATACTTATCTTCATAATCATCTGGACTAACTAAATTTAGTTAAGAATAATCGAGGTCTTTATTTTCTATAAAAATATTGTTTTCTTCTGCTATTTTTGAGAATAATTCAATCTAGTATGTTATGATAGGATCCTTAACCAAAAGAATTGTGTTTCATTTAAATTATTTGAACATTCTAGAAATCAATCAATATGTTTCTGTTGGATCAGGCTAGTACCCTGCATATAAGGGATACTTTGATCTCTCAGGAAATAAACCAGTTGAATCTACTGGAGAAAGTAAAAGAACTTCAATCCCTTAATCTTTAATTGCTTGAAAAAGAGTGGGAAAGCTAAACACTCAGAAATTATAGACTCAAGCAACCCCTAGATCATTATTTACACTTTTTAAGCAGTTGAGTTGCTTTTCATAGTTTGATATAAGTACACCGCATCCCTCAATGTACTATATTTTTAATTCGTAAAACTCAAAAAAGTCTTATGATTCGTTGTAGTGATCTATTAGAATATCATAAACTGGAGATGTCAGTTGTATTATATGGTCTTACGTTCCATCTGCCTCATTTGGGTCTATATTCCCTGTTATTTTTATTTGATACATCTCATTATTTGGTCATTCATAAGTACCTCCTATAAAAAGAGGATCATCTGTTATATTTAGCTTGTTTTCTTAGTAGTTTCCTATTATTTTCCATCCAGTTTCAACTAAGTTCCAAATATTAAAAATCTTTTAAGTTACCTTCTAAGTGATAAGCATATTAAGCTCCTCTTTTATGCAATCAAGGTCAATACACCTATCAGTTTAAATTATCTCATTGATAAACTCATCAATCAGTAAAAAATGGTCAAATGGAGTGGTCTTTTTAGAGTTTCATGGATAGCTAAGTGTCTATTATATACAGATTGATCCAATTTAATTCACATCTGAGCATGATTCATTAGCTATTAAGAAGAATTAACCTTTTTTATCTAATTTTGATTGTTTCAATGCTTTGTTAAGACTTCCACAGTAAAAACCATTTGCTAGGCAGATAACCTTTTTGTAACTTTACAGCTTAATGGTTTTATCTATATAAGGCTTAAACATTTCTTAGTCAACTTCAGGAAGTGTATGAACATCCAAAAATTCATATTATTCGCCAGTTAAAGAATTTCTTACTTCCTGAAAAATTTCTAAGTTTTCAATGGTTTTATCAGTAAAAATGGCAATTTTCCCATCTATTCTATATTTCCTAAGGAAGTCTAAAATGGCGGCAGATAGTTGTGTATTCTTTGGTTAAAATCGGATGAAGTCGTCATATTTGAGGAAATTAGGTGCTAGCTCAACAAATATTTTGTCTTCTAGGTTGGTTTGCCTTAGAGCATTGTAAGTCTACAGAGGATTTGTAGTTGCAATGTAATACAACTTAGCACTATCAGCAGGGCTTTAAATTCACTCAGAGTAGGAAAAGGTTTGCACCTATCGGCGGAAAAGAGGTATAAGAGAGTCGTTGTCATCTAGAATCGCTATAGAATCCAGACCTATGGCAACTTCAATAATAAAAAGCAGTTGCAACATATTTTATTAGTAGAATCTGGAAGATTAATTGTATTAAAAGAGTAATAAGCCTTTCACTGCGAAGTTTATATAATCAGTAAAAGGCCTATCTCACTTTAAGAGCTGCTCTTTGACAAATAATTTGAGATTTAATCATTTACATGCATCATTTAATATGCTTTTCTTTTGAACATTTATTAGAATAGCCATAGAATTCAATTACTTTGAAGTGAATAGAAACATAAAGATCATTAAGAAATTTGAGTCCTTTGTTAAAATGTTTTCTTAAGTTAACTTTATAATAGCTTTAAACATCATGCTAAGCTTTTTAATGTGTTGATTTAATAGCATAGAACTATAATCAGAGATTTATGGTTTTAAGTTCAATTTACTAATTAGACAGTGAATACTAAGCAAAATAAGCCTTATTATTCTGTGATAGAAAGCATAACACTTCTCCTTAATTCTAAAAGACTTATAAGTGAATTAATTGGTATCTAAGCTATAAAGTTAAAATTGCTTATTTAATGTATTTTATAGCCTTCTTTATTTCTGGATTTAGTAGTGCAAATTAGATTGTATTCCCTATAGATTACAGGAGTTGACTTTTCTAGGTGAGTTTCTTTAAATGAGTGATTTAGCTTATTGATTTCTCTGATATGCAGCACTGAAGAAAAGCTATATGCTAAATGAATAGATAATCAGATTATTATTAAACTATCTTAAAGGTTACAGTAATAAAGATTAAAAATACATAATCGAATACAAACCTTCTTTAATATTTTGATATATTAATTTAGTTCTCTAGCCCTATGAATTTGATTTTAAAATAACCTTAAATGCATTTAATTAATGTTATTCAATACTAACCTCCCTATTCTTTGTAATTATTGTACCTTTTAGAAGTAACAAGTTATTTTAATATAAAACTTCCTAGAATAAAGCCTTAATATAGTATGATATTTTCCTTCAGTTTATACTGTTACTTCCGGCAATCTATAATATCTTCCCCTTTTAAATATGTTGCTTAACCTGTGACTAATTAAACCTTATTATGTACTTATTAGTCTTTACTATAAGAATGCATCATGATTACATCCCTAATTATATTCCCAAGCCATACTATATAAATAACTGCAAATAAAACTAAAGGAATCATCTTAAAATAATATGATTAACTAAATGCTTACGACCAAGTGCTCCTTCTTTCTCATTCTTAGAAAATTCTCCGAGCCACCTTTCACAGCAATCATTACAATAACTAAAATCACCACAATGTGCGTATTTCCATCTAATTCCAATAAAATTATTGCTAAACATATCAGAGTCGTTATTGTCACACAAATATCCCACTCCTTAGTCGCCAGTTAACTATAATCAACTTCACCTTTCTCATAATTATTACTTCCGTATACCATTTCATCTAATCCACTTGCAGTAGGTACTAATTTATACATACAGTGTTCATGAGCAAGTGTCCTTTATTCCTGATTTTCACAATCCTAGCAATTCTATACTTAGGGTTAGCAATATAGGCATATGTATTAAGTTTCATCAGCTGGTATTTATTTAGCACATAAAGTACAATTATCTCCCCTTTGGATCTCAGGAGCTGTATATACTAGTGCAGAATCAGTAGTAAATGGGAAAAACTCTTTAATTGTATCTAAAAACTGCTGTAATCTTTACTCATGTTTTCTTAATGAGTATCCTAGTGCATAACACTCAAAACCTTAATAGTCTCAGTGTTTGGCTTAATTGTACATAACTAGCTGAAATTGATTAAATATCTATTCCATCTTATCTCATTTTTAGACTTCTTGCTTAACTTCCTCCAGTTTTACATTTGATTCCTCATAATCAAAGTGTTTCTATTCACAAATTTTTTAGAACTTTTTACCTTGGATCAAAAATCTTAATGAATATTCCTATTTAAAGGATGTACTATCCTACAATTTTACTGTTCTAAAAAAAAGGAAGGTATCAGAACTAAAATTAAACCTTTTCATCACATATTCGTAGTGATCCAATGTAAAAAGGTTTTTATATTATCCCAGCCATTTTTAGCAGCAAGCTAAGCAACTTCTTCTGCTTTATGAAACAATGAAAGTCTAATAATCTCAGCCCTTTCTCTCTAATGTGTGAGGTCTTTTCTAACATTTCCTGAAATTGGCTCATATATTCTTAGAATTTCCCCTTTCAATCTAGAGATATACATAATAAATACACTTTATCGCCATTAAGTTGTAAATTAGTTTCTTATCCGTAGGCGGTATCAAGCGCCCTTATACTTGGACAGTCATCCTCAATATTGCCTTTATAAAGAATTACAATTCCATCAACTAATTGTTATATAAACTATTTTATAATTCCTTTTAATTAGAATAAAGAGGGAAATTTTCTATAAGTAAGAGAAAAGTTACCATAATTGACTTTCAAGTCGTATCTGGCTCATTTAATTGCGTTTTCAGTGTTATAATAGTATACTTGAATTTCTTATTTCATAATAGCCTACTCTGGATATAATTATATAGGCTTTCATCTATATAAATTCTTAAAAGCTCCATCTCTAGATAAGTTATATTTTCATCTAATGAAAGCTATTTAATAAGAGAATAAAATTGGCAAAACAGAGAATTATATAGTTATTTAATCTCAAAATCAGTTCTTAATTTTTATTAATTTCCTATAATAAAAATGGCGGATATGGTAAAGTAGAAGCTTTTTATTCTATTTTCAATTCTTCCAATAATGCTTTCGTATGAGATGCTTAGTCCAATTGCTCCTTATATTGTAGAGTCAATCTAGCCTGGTATAAGTCCCCACTAGATCTCTTAAATTGTAGGCATTTCTGAGTTCCTGGCAAGTATTGGAGAAATAATAGGAAGTACAATCGGAGGAATTATTGGAGATAAATTTGGCAAAAGATTAGTATTTAATTACACAAATGTACTAATGGTAGCGTTGACCATGCTAATAGTAACTTCTGAAACATTTATATTATTCTGTATTGCTAAGTTTATTATAGGATTGAGTTGTGGAAGTATTGGAAACGCAAAGGCTTATGTACTTGAGATTTCTGATGATTAGAACGTTCAGCATCTGTATAAGTATTTGAGCTGGTCTCTATCAATTTCAATGATAGCAGGACCTATTTTATGCTCTTACTTATCATACCCGCATGATAGATTTGGAGGAATTTTTTAATAAGAATTTCTATAAGAGCATCCTTATTTCCTAGCTGGTGTTGCATTAATCTTTGTTGGTATTGTAGCATTAATTATTACTAATTTGTTTTATAAAGAAACAGAGCATAGTGAAGAGAAATAATAAGGATTTTGAGATATTTTTAGCAAATAGTACATAATCCTTGCTTCTTGCTATATGGGTTTAGGGTTTATGGAAAAAGCATTTTAAATATCATTTATTATGCTCTGTTAATTGGATTAAGACTTAGGAGGATTTAATTTAAAAGCAACCTAAGCTGGATTGATAATATCTATTAGCTAGTTTTTGGGAGTTTTTCTAAGTATATTTTTTATACCTCACATTACCCAAAGGTTTGGAGTATTTAGAATATTTCTTATTTAATTGCTTATCCCATTAACATCCCTTAGCGTTATACTAATTATACCCAATACTTACCTCGCAATATAGATAATCATGCTTACTTTTTGCTATATTACTGGGTATGTTGTTCTTATAACTTCTATAGCTAACGTTTCAATTGCTATTATGAATTCAGTAAGCAAAAGACACTAAGGAAAATCAAATGGAATTGCATTAAGTCTGACTGCTTTAGCCAGAGCTTTAGGAACTCTTTCTTTTGGGTTTATTATGAGTTCAGTGATTGAATGGTAGCTTAGTTTTCCATTTGATAATAGCTTTCCTTTCCTACTTATGATTATTATATAGACTTCGTTAGTAGTTTTATATGTAGTAGGATTAGACAGAAGAATAGACAAAAGGATAGTTACTAGTTCTCTGTTATTAGATAAAAGTGGTTAGTTAGGGTAATGAAATGTTATACCAATATTATGTATAGTAGCAATATATAACTTATTTTTGTTGATATCAGCTATTACTTACCTTTATGAATAAAAATATGTATCATGTATTCAGAGTGAGTTTAACTTAGCATTGAAGGTATAAATATTTGATGATTTTAACTTTCATTTACTTCGCATGTAGTATCTAGAAATATTTTGAGTTTTTATATACTATTAACTCAGTAAATATTAGAGCAAATTTATAGTACTATATTTCATTACATTATGAATATCTTATGCTAGGTATGCTATCTTAGTAAAATTAGACAAATAACTTTGCATTAGACGGATCATTATGTTTTCTATAGCTAGAATTATAATTATCCTTAGTTGATTTAGATGAAAAGTTTAAAATTTGAGTATATTTGATAGATAATATTGAAAAGCCAATACTCATAACTAGACAATTATCAAAACCGCAAGTATCAACCAATATAACATACTTCACATTTTCTTCGTTCTCCTTAATGACAGAATACTCTTTATACAATGTTTACTCAGAATCCTGTATATCTTAGCCAATTCAATTTGAAATCAATGTTGATTTACCAGTTCCAGGAGCCCCTAAAACCACTATCCTATATTCCTCCACTGATACCATTTTATTAAAAATTTAAACAATGAATTATACAGATGATGACTTAAACAGTTTAAATGCAAGTGAATCCTTAGTGAGTAATAACAACCCAATTGAGAATAAACAACTCTCTAATATTTCTGGATCAAAAGGAAAATTCGAGAAATATAAATCTCTTTGTGGAGGAATTCCATCAGTATATAAATTTCATCCTCCTAAAACTCCTTCAAAGCCACCCTTACTGACTACTCTTTCTACAGCTAATATCAAAAAACCTCTTCAAGTTCGTTCAGAGGATTTAAAACGATAAAAATAGCGTTACTCTGGTAAAATGCTAAAAATTAAGGTGGGAAGTAGGAATAACACAACAATTGATTCATATAACTAGCTAGATAAGATCTCTATACAAAATAAACTCAATGCTGTTAAGAAAAGAAAGAATAATAAATTCACCAAGCTTATTCATCAACTCATATCTCCCAAAAAGCAAAATATATCGAAAAGACCAAATTCTTTAGTTGATTTTATCAACTAAAAGTAAGAAACATATAAAAAGTACAGTTTATTCCAGACGATATCCCGTCCTATAAGTTCTCTTTTATCTCCTAAACATACAGACTCTACATAATCTCAACGATCTGCCCGACAGTACAGTCAGCGCACCTCAAAATGGTACTAATTTGATAAATTAATTTAAATATGGGAAATACATTAGAAGCATCCCGTGACATTCCATGTAAGTTTTAAACAGTCACCGA